>OX030960.1:9235287-9237787 GCA_943735955.1 Piscicola geometra
CACAATGTGATACCCTTACTAAGACGCCTTCATCACTTTTGAATCGATTACTCGCTGATGAATTATAGATTTCGATTTGTTTTTCTTGAAACTGTGTTATACTTGAAATCGTTTTAACTTTCGATTTTGCAAATTTACTTCTTTTTCACCAATAGTGGTTTCGCTGAATTAGTTTATAATAAAAATTTTAATGAAATAAAAACACGATTTGTTCTTTAATGACTGCATCATTTTATAAACACTTCAAATTAAAAAAATATTAACAAAAAGATAAATCTTAAAAAGTAGAAATTCGGATAAAACAACTATTCTTTAAAGATGCTGAAAGTCTCCTTCCAGCCTTTTTTCTCGCTTCCAGTTAGAGCCATCCTCTTCACCTCCTCCAGCAGCCCATCGGCATACAACTGCTTCAGTGGTCTGATCGACTCCTTCTCCACCTTCTCCTCCAACGCATGCTGTTTCCTTTCCGCCTCTTGCAGCGACAGCCCCACCCACTCAGCCTCCTCCGCAGGGATCTCAAACTCTCGGTACTTCTGGTAGACCTCCTCTCTCTTCACCGCATCTTCAGGGTACATCGACTTGTTTGCAATTGCGAGCAGCATCAAGCGCTTCAGTTTCATCGCCAACTTCGACTTCAAATCCACTTCGTGAGTGCGCAAGATGTAGAAATCGAGGCCGTAGTTGTCGTCGATCAGGAGTGACTGTCAGATCAAGATGCTGGTCAAGGATTTCACTGTAAATAACGCGACTAGTCAAATACGGCTTCCAGATTTTCGGCATTAATGGCTTGTACTTTCCTTCTTTCTTCCTGAGTCCCACAACTATTCCTTCGCCTCCCCACAGACCATGGTTGGCCTCTGCAGGGAAGGTCAGAGGGATGCTCACGTTTTGAACCTTCCTCGGCTCTCCATTCTCGTCTGCCACCCACTTGCGAGGGTTCGGAATGTAGTGCACAGGCTGAGGCTCTCTCATCCAGCTCTCAGTATAGCGGATCTTGTAGTGCAGTGGCAGTCGAGACTTCAAACCCTCCGTCCAAGGCCACACTCCTTTGCTCAACTTTTGCATATTCGTCATGAAATTGTACTTTGGTATTGCTGCCATCTTCTTTGAATCGTTTTTGAAGTAGAATTTAAAGAAACTTCTGTCCGATTTAGATGCGCTTTTAAATAATAATTATCGACTGCAAGAAAAAATATAAAATGTACAACTTTTTTGCAAATTAAAAACTATTCTAAAAGATTGAAATTTTTTTATTAAATGAAATATAAAATATTTTTGATTGTTATCTACTCTTTGTATCAATCCCTTGCAAGATATCTTGCCTTTATCACTACCATATTTCAATAATAATCTTTCTATTTGGGTTTATCTTTTTATCTGATTGGAAGTAAATTTGAATTTCAAAGTTCAGTAGCGAAAATATCACAAAAATGAGCGAGGAACAAGTAATTACATCATTCTATATTTTAGCGAGGAAAAATATTTTCCAATTATTCTTTTCATAAGGGACTTTAAAATTTTATTCATAATCAATTTTCTAAAATAAATATAAAATCCCATATATTAAACTAAAAAAAGGAATAAAATTCATTTCATTATTATTGTTACAGGATGTTTTCGACCCTACTTTGAAGAAGAAGAAAAAGAAGAAGCCTTTTGATCCGGAGGCGATGGACGCTGCTTCGAAGCCTGCAGAGACGGAGGAGGTGAAGGTGCCAGTGGAGGCTGCGCCAGTCTCCGAGGAGCCAGAGTCAACCACAGATGCCCTCGAAAATCTAGGTGGTTGCACATTGGTAATTTATTCAGAACAATCAATCAATCAATCTATTATTCAGGTCAATAGTATTTCTATTGGTGAGATACTACTATTTTTTTTAATTCACTTCACACCTGTTTTAAAAAATCTCCATCATCATAAAATATACAATTAACTTTTTTTGTGTAGATTTACAGTTGAAGAAGAAGAAGAAAAAGAAGAAGCCGTTGGACCTTGGAGAACTGGGAGGAGCTCTACCTGTTAGCTCAAGCTGCCTATCATCATCATCATCAGCAGAAGCTTCATCATCATCATTTTTTTCTTGACTACTTTTATCCATTTCTTAAAAGCCTAGCCATTTATCTGGCAAGCATGTTCTCTTATATAAGTTTCAATAATATTAATAATAATAGAGTTATAATTGCTCGCACACAGGGTGAGGTGACAGAGAAGGGAGATGAGGGAGACAAGATGGCAGACGACACAATCGACTTCTCAATGAAGAAGAAGAAAAAATCATCATCATCAGCCCCTGTCGACTCAGCAACTGATAAAGGTGGCATGTTTATTATTAATATAATTATTGCTATTGTGATTATTAAATTAGGATTTGTTACATGGAAATGTATCAAGAAATAAAAATTGCATCACCATCATCATATGCCATGACACACAGACCAGCCGGATGGAAGGGTGGTGGATGAGGAGTTGGAGGAAGTAGACCACACATACATTGAGGTTTCT
>OX030960.1:9242787-9270287 GCA_943735955.1 Piscicola geometra
ATTATTCAATCTTCATTGCCTTTAGTTGATAATCCTTCGAATGGGCTGCTGCCACAGGTACGTGCAGGCGATTAACGCCGAGAAGAGGCTGAACGAGAGGATACTAGTGCTTGAAGGGGTGTTGGCGCAGGTGGTGATGATGATGGTGGTCATGGTGGTGGTGATGATGGCGATGATGGGGGTGATGATGGTGATGATGATGATAGTGGTGGCGCAAGTATAGATTATGAATAATCAATGATAAATCACCACAACCATCATCGCCGTAAGTTGTGATCTCAGTTGAGCCAGTAGACTTAATAACCAATCAATATAATTAAGGATCTAAACTAATTGACCAATTACTCAATTAATGTTAATTGAACGGCAGGTGAGTGACAGCTTGGGAGGCTCGTGGGAGGGGGGTCATGGGGGCCAAGCAGCAGACGACATCTTCAAGGACCCCTTCAACAACCGTACATCGCTTCTCGCTTTCGCTATATATTTGAAGTTAAATGCTGTCTTGGACGATAAATTATACAAATATTTAGCATATTGTTAAATATTTGAACTTATTTATTGTTTTAATCAATTTAATTGAGTCTTTTCATTTGTGTTAAATCAATTTATTTTAGCCTATTAAATATTTTTAATTGGTTAAATGGCAAATAGTATATTACGTTAAAGAGCGTTAATTGACATCTTCTCTGTCTCCTGTCGCAGTGGACTCGTTCGCAGGCAGTCAGAGCGACCCGTTCGGAGGGGAGTTGATGAGTGAGCCCTTCAGTGAAGATGCCGTACGTGGTGGTGGTGGTGGTGGTGGACAGGAGGGGTGGTTGGATGGAGGAGGGGAAGGTTGAATGGAGGAGGGGTTGGTTGAAGGGAGAAGGGGTTGGCTGAAGTGAGGAGGGGTTGGTTGTATGGAGGAGGGGTTGGTTGTATGGAGGAGGGGTTGGTTGTATGGAGGAACGGGTGGTTGAATGGAGGAGGGGTGGTTGAATGGAGGAGGGGTTGGTTGAATGGAGGAGGGGTTGGTTGAATGGAGGAGGGGTTGGTTGAATGGAGGAGGGGTGGTGGTGGGCAGGAGGGGTTGGTTGAAGGGAGAAGGGGTTGGTTGTATGGAGGAGGGGTTGGTTGTATGGAGGAGGGGTTGGTTGTATGGAGGAACGGGTGGTTGAATGGAGGAGGGGTGGTTGAATGGAGGAGGGGTTGGTTGTATGGAGGAACGGGTGGTTGAATGGAGGAGGGGTGGTTGAATGGAGGAGGGGTTGGTTGAAGGGAGAAGGGGTGGTTGAATAGAGAATTGAGGGGGTTGTATAGAGGGAGGATTGAATTGAGAAGAGGAGGGGTGTTGAAAGAGGTCGAATGTGTATTGGATAGTCTCTAAAGATCTTCAGCAAACCACCCTCCACCACCACCACCACCCTCCACCACCACCACTACCCTCCACCACCACCACCACCCTCCACCACCACCACTACCCTCCACCACCACCTTCTACCACCACCCACCACCACCTTCTACCACCACCCACCACCACCCACCACCACCACCACCACCCACCACCACCACCACCCACCACCACCCTCCACCACCCCGACCAAAGGGCTTCAATTTCAAGGAGTCTTCTGGGAAGGATGAAAGCGACCCCTGGACAAGTGGCCTTCCTCCCAAAGCTCTCAGTACTGTCTCTTTCTTTTTCTTCTCCTCTTCCTTCTCTTCCTCCTTCTTCTCCTCTTCCTTCTTCTTCTCTTCCTCTTCCTCCTTCTCCTTCTATTCATGCAATTGATTTCTTTGAATTTTGTTTTCATCACTATAACTACCATCATCACCACCATCATGATCATCATCATTTTGATTACAACATGAGATGATAACGTGTTTGTTTGCCTTCCAGACGATCTCGCCTCGTTCGCATCCAATGGAACGCCCCACAAAGACGCTTGCCAGACTGATGTGGCCCTCGATTACTCAATATTAATATCTTAATATCTTAATTATCTTGCTGTTTATAGCTTTAAAGTTGAACTCTTTCCAATCAATTCAAGCATCTACCCACCTGCGTACGCCCCCTTCAGAGCCTGGACCCGTTCGGACAGGGCTCATTCCAGGCCGACTTCACCGACTCTTCCTCCCTTCCGGTCCTGCCTCCCAAGCAGAAGAAGCCACCAGCGCCCCCTCGACCACCTGCGCCCAAGCCACACGAGGAGGGCGGCAGTGCTCTGTCGCCTGCCAACTTGACGGCTGCGCAGTTGCTGAAGCAGGACGCGAAGGCGGGCAGGTCGAAGCAGATGCTGGAGGCGGAGCAGCTGGCCTGGGCGAAGAGAGATAGTGAGGAGGAGTTTGAGAGGATGAGGCGCATCGAAGAGAAGGAGAAGCAGGACCTCGAAACGGCCCTGGCCCTCAGTCGCCAGGAGATGGGGGGGAGGTGAGGTGGGTTGTGGTTAGATGGGGGGAGGTGAGGTGGGTTGTGGTTAGATGGGGAGGAGGTGAGGTGGGTTGTGGTTAGATGGGAGGGAGGTGAGGTGGGTTGTGGTTAGATGGGGAGGAGGTGAGGTGGGTTGTGGTTAGATGGGGGGGAGGTGAGGTGGGTTGTGGTTAGAGGGAGGTAACTGGAGGGGTTGTGGTTAGATGGGAGGGAGGTGAGGTGGGTTGTGGTTATATGGACGGAGTTTGAAGGGGGTTGTGGTGGGATGAGGGTTCGGTCAAGAAATTGTTTATTCTATTGAAGAAATCTTTTTATACATTTTCAGATATTCAAATAAAATTATGATCTTTAAACTACTTTTCATACAATCAGTTCCTTTATTATGAGACCCTTCAAATGGAGATAAGCCGCGGTTTTGAGAACCAACAGACTGGTAGAGAAAGTTGCCTTGGGTGTAAGATCATCGCAAGTTTCCAGTCTCACAAACGATGATTTCGTTTTGTTCGCAACATTCACTCTTCGAGACTCGCTCGCTGACTGCTGCAGCACCCTGAGTGCACACAAAGGTTTCGGAACGATAATTGATCGAGCTATTAGTCTGCATTGTTTCTTGTATTCACTAACCAGACTCCAGAACGCCTTTGTAATCCTACGAATGAATGTTTTAAAGCTTTGATTTTTCAACATGTTTGTTTACAATACAATAAAACGAAGAATATTATTAACGGGCGGGAACCCGAACGAGCTTCAAGACCACTCTCGGTTTCACCATTTTTGAAACATTTTTTCTACCCTCTACCTCCCGCACCCCCCTCCACCCCCTACCTCTTTCAACCCTCTTCCACCCCCTACCTCCGTCACCCCAAGAAGACAGTAACTTCGTATTTAAAATCTTTTGAGTAGAAAGATGAAAAAGAAAGAACACTTGAAATGATGTTGATGATGATGATGTTGATGATAATGATGTTGATGATGATGATGTTGATGATGATGATGTTGATGATGATGATGTTGATGATGATGATGACGATGATGATGATGATGATGTTGATGATAATGATGTTGATGATGATGATGTTGATAATGATGATGTTGATGATGATGATGATGATGATGATGATGATGTTGATGATGATGATGTGATGAAGAGGAAAGAACACTTGAGGATCGTGCGTAACGAGTGAACCCTTGAAACCTTTAGTTCTTCAGGAATCCACACCCCGAAAGCTGTCTTTGTTTCGCTGCCTCTCAAACTTGTTGTCGACTAAACGATTACATAAACATCTTTTGAGAGATTGGAATGCCATAGAGTAGCTGCATTCGAAGGCATGCATTGATGCATTTTCAACGACGCAGTTTTTAGCTTTTGTAGCTCACTACCTACGTATTACGCATTGAGAATGCGTGATATATGTCGATCTTGGTGCCTTCTAACCATGGGCGGCGATCCTGGGGGGGTCCTGGGGTCATTTTTTAAATAAAAATTTCTATTTTGATATGAGCATAATCGTCAACCATGGCATAAAAGTAAATGTTTATAAAGTAATACATTGTGGGTATGTGTAGTTATAGTGATAGCTGTCTAAAACAAAAACATTCTTTGCTTACTGAAATACTCCTTCACATAGTTTTTTTATCTCTATGGCGTAGGAAGGAATCCTGAGGGCGTCCTAGGATCCACCATAACAAGGACCCCCTCACTCTTTTAAAAATACTCATTTCTCAACTCTAATTTTGATACGAGCCTAATCGTCAACCATGGGATAAAAAAGGGCTAATACAGTAATACGTTGTGAGTATGTATGGGCAGCGATGCTAGGGGGGTCCTGGGGTCCCTCTTAACATGGACCCCCTTCAGTTTTTCAAATACAATAATGTCTTTACTCCTATATTAATACAAGCATAATCGTCAACCATAGCATGAAACAGAATTTATATTCAGTAATATTTTTGGGTAGGCGTAGATATAGTGATATCTGCCTGAAGCTAAATTATTATTTGCTTACTCAAATACTCATCCACCTACTCTTTTTTAACAAATATATCCATCAATAAATCAAATAGATTTCTATAGCGCTCTTTCTTCAAATTCAAGAGCGCTCGATATTATATTTATGGATTTAAATAAATAAATTATATTTATAAAAATTAAATTTATTATTTTTCAATTTTCGCAGCAAACATTCAGACTTTTTTTCAGAAAACATCGGTTCACTTTTTGCAAGCAGACAGATTTAAATTTTTATTCGAAAATCATTCATATTGTGTTAATTATTTTTCATGGGTGATATTCATAGGGGGGTTCTAAGGTCTACTTCAGTATCGACCCTATCAATTTTTTAGATGAACCAAAGTTAATGAATTTCAAAAGGCTTCGAACATTAACTAAAGTTGTGGATTAATCAAACTACAAATTTCATATCACATGATGCCAAAAAGAAATGCTGAGGCTTTTAGCTCATTTTATCGTTTGAAAACATTCGGTTGTCTGGCTATTATCAGCAGTGAGCATCCGCTTGCATTGTTTTTCCACGGTTCTGCACACTGTGCAAATCTTGTTGCCCAGCACACAGCTGCCGTAAATTCCTTTGTGAGCAATTCACTTCAGTTTGTCCAAGAGTTAGGTGCCTTGTACAATCGTATCTAATATTAGATCTTCGTCTAATAATAGGCCTACACCATCTTATACTAAGTTTACTTCTGAATCATTATCATCCTTTTTTCCTGTCACATTGGACCATCTTAAAAGTATAATTAATTCTATGTCTCCCACTTCTTGTTCTCTAGATCTTATTCCCACAACCCTTTTTAAAGAACTCTATTTTTATTCTATCCTATTGTTCTGGATTTGGTTAACTTATCTTTGTCTACATCTAAATTTCCGTCTGCCCTCAAATCTTCATTTATTATTCCTACAATCAAGAAACCTTTTCTTGATCCTGCATCCTTATCCAGTTATAGACCTGTATCTAACTTTTCCTTTCTTTCTAAGGTCCTTGAAAAAGTTATTTCTCAACAATTAATCTTCTATCTAGAAAAAAACTCACTTCTTCCTTCCTCTCAATCTGGTTTCCGAATTGGCCACTCCACTGAAACTGCTTTACTTAAACTCTATAATGACCTTATTTTAACTTCTGATTCTAATGCCTCTTCTCTTCTTTTATGCCTTGACTTTTCAGCTGCTTTTGACACTGTCGACCATACGCTTTTATTAAATGTTTTAGACTCTTCCTTTAATATTTCTGGTTCCTCTCTTATCTGGCTTAAATCCTACCTTTCTGAGCGAACTTCCTATGTATCAATTGAATCTTCTCGTTCTTCTGTTTCTTTATCTTATGGTGTTCCACAGGGCTCAATCCTTGGTCCCTTGCTTTTTATTTTTTTTACCTCGGAACTACCTAATATTGTTTCGTCATCTTCTTTAAACAGTCAAATTTATGCTGATGACTCCTATATTTATACATCTTTCACTGACTCTTCTCTTGACCTTACTGTTAATAAAATAACTCTCTGTCTTCAATCTATAATCTCTTAGGCTTCTTCTATGTTTCTCAAACTTAATCCGGACAAATTTGAACTCATATATTTCAATAAAAAATCAAAGTCTTTACTATCTCTTCCTTCTTTAGTTTTGCCTCCCCCCTCTTCACTCTCTCTAAACCCTTCCTCTTCCATTCGTAGCCTTGGTTTTATTTTTGATTCTAACTTGTCTTTAGCTCCTCAAATTCTATCTGTCTCTAAATCTTGCTACTTCCACATTCGTCGTATTAAACAGCTTCTTCCTTTTCTCGATGATCCTACCTTTCAACTTCTTGTATCTTCTCTAGTTCTGTCCAGGATTGATTATTGCAACTCTCTTTACTATGGCCTCCCTGATACTACTTTAGCTCCTCTAAATAAAACCTTTAATTGTGCTGCTCGTCTTGTTGTTCGTGCTCCTACGTTTTCTCACATTTCTCCTTATCTTCGTTTGTTACATTGGTTACCTTTGAGATCTAGAGTGACTTTTAAAATATGTTTAAATATGTTTAAAATTCATAACTGTAATGCTCCAATTTACCTTAAAAATCTAATTAAACAACCCCTTAAATCTGGTCTAAGATCATCTACATTTAATCGTTCTTTTCGTTTTCCAGTTAAACACTCTTTTGCTAAACGTTCTTTTTCTTACTGTGGTTCTCTTTTATGGAATTTCTTTACCTTCTTCTTTAACTTCAACTAAGTCACTCATAACTTTCCGTCGAGGCCTGAAGACGTACTTGTTTGGGACGTGATGGCTGAGCGCTTTTGTTCACTTAGTAAAGGGCGCTATACAAATTATTAGTGATTGATTGATTGATTGATAATCGTTCAGGCAAGGTCAAGAAGCAGTTTAGTGATGCTTTAGTGTCTCTTATAATTGACTTTTCTGATGAGTCACTGAATAAAAAGTCTAGTATAAAACTTCTTTGTCCTACAAGATGGCTGACCAGAGTATCTACAGTGTCTTCTGTGCTTGAACATTATGAAGTGGTACTTTTTAGCTTGGAATCATTTGCTTCCATTGGTACTGCTGATGAAACAGCTGTAAAGGCTCGAGGCCTTTTTTCAACAAGGCACTACTGCACTGGCCCTCATGGTAGTTGTTTTGGTGTTTTCACTTCTGGAACAGTTAAACAAGTCGTTGCAATCAGCAAGTACCAAGGTCAGTGGAATGGTTACAGCGACTGATTCAGTTATACAAGAACTGCGCCGCCTACGATCAGATGAACAGTTTAACGCCATTTTCAGAGATGTCAACAGTATGGTTTTTACATTTGATCTCGAGCCGATTGCTGTACCTCGGGTGCAAAAGCCGCCACAAAAGTATTGTGGGCTGGGCCCAGCTTATGTAGCAACAACACCAGAGAAACATTATCGAGCAGCATATTACGCTGTCATAGACATTGCAATCATGCAGCTCACAGAAAGGTTCAATCGAGATTCTCCTGGTTTGCGTTGATACATGCAGCTGGAGACAATGTGGCTAACTGGTGAAGTGAACCATGATATTTGCAAGCAGTATCGTGAGTTAAATAAAACTGGTCCTTGTTCACAGTTAACTATGTTTAAAGACCAGAATAAACTTTAGCACAAACGCAAAAAATAATGCAAGCTATGATCACGGAAGTCAGACATCTGTTTCCTTAGGTTGAAAGATTGATCAGGTTGGTGCTTGTGTGTCCAACAACGTCATGCACTGCAGAAAGATTTTTTAATGCTTTGCGGCGTCTTAAGACTTGGTTGCGTGCACCTATGACACATCAGGATATATTTGACAGTCTGGATTTAAAAAGACTAGCAGAAGAATTTGCCAGTCGGTCAGACATTCGAAGGGGTCTTTTTGGAAGCTTGAGTAAACGAGAGGGCAGGAGGACAGGCAGAGAGGGTATTTTATGTTATCTTAACATACCCTGTGGGCCAAAAACAATTTCCCGTTTGTTTATAACTTTGGCAAATTTAAATCTATTTTTAATTTTTTAAAACTATTTGACTTACAAATGAATGGAAAAAAAGATGTTCTAAAATTTATTTGATGGGTTGTAATTGAATTTATATAGATGAAAAATAATAAAAGGTACTAAAATCGCTATTGCTTTTCGTCAAATCGCTCATAGTGGCAATAAAAAATTATTTTTATTGAGTATCAAACTTTTTTTTTAATGTTTGGTGATACAAATATTAATAGTTGATAAAAAAATAATTTGCAATACAGCAAACAATACTAAATAGTATCGCTTGTACTGTATTGGTCGATACCGGTTCTTTAATTCCAGCCCTGGGGAGGACCCCCCCAAGATTTTCCGCAGATCGCTGCCCCTGCTTCTAACTTTTTGAGTTTAATAAACATTTTAAAAAGTGTTTTTTCATTCTAGAAGCCTACGACATTTAAAGTTTCAAATGCTTAGAACCAGGGGCGGTGATCTGCTCCAAAAGTTGGGGGGTGGGGGGGTCTTACCAAGAATGAGCGGCGATCCTTAAGTTGGACTCTAAAAGCCCCCAGAACCCCCCAAGATCGTCCCAGGGTCCCATCAGGATCGCCGCTCATGCTTAGAACACATTAAAACATCTACCTGCCGTGAAACACCAACTTGTTCGGACACCCATAGTGTTCAGACACCATCACTTTTCTATAAAATCATTGTTTTTGTGCTCTTAGTTTAGAACTCCATTTGTAATGTCTAGGGTGGTAAGAATGGCGAGAAGTAATAAAACTTCTAACTGAATTTCTAAAAGATTCTAAATAGTTTATTTCGTGAATTTGGAAAAAAAATATTTAGAAATATGTATTTCTATATCTGCAGACGCTTTTGTTGATTAAGTGGTCTCGAATCAGAAGATGAAACACATGTAGCCTCAACCTGGAATCAGACGCTATGCCATTTTAATCTAATTTCAGTTCATTAGCGAAATGGGTTGATAAAGGGATAAAGTTTGATCTGTGAACTGGCTTAAAAAAGGCATTGTGGGTGACCTTTACAGACTCCGCCAAGCAAAGAAAGACTTCACAACAGAGAACAAAAGAGCGTCAAATGCCAAAGGCTTGTGTCTAGGCTACTTATCAAATCCATGATCAAAGTCGAAACCTTTGGACCGAAACAAGGTGATTTCTTCAACTGAACAATGAGACCACTTCGCCAGAGAATGATCGACTCAGTGCTGGCAACTGTATCGTTTTCTGAAACTATTGCAAGAAAAATCATGAGTAGTAGGAACACATTATTTTTATGGTCCTTTTGGCACGAATAAATAAAAAAGTGCCTTTTATTAAGACGTTATTTGTGAGGAAAGTGGTCTTGAGCACATAAATGATGATGATGATGATGATGATGATGATGATGATGATGATGATGATGATGATGATGATGATGATGATGATGATGATGATGATGATAATGGTGATGATGATGATGATCAGGATAATGAGGATAATAATGATCCAATCCATGCTGGAAGAACCTATCACCAAAAGCCATCGAGCTTTTGCAGAAATTCTTCGTTGGCCTAAATGCTAGTTGAAAAACAAAAATCAGTCGAATGATCTTATTGAGTTGACGCGTTGATCCTATTTTGTGAAACTAAACAAAGATTAGGATAAAGTGCGTCACTATCGTGTCTCAGGTCAGCTGAATGAAGGCAAAGAATGCACAGATCGACTCAGCACCGGCAACTGTATCGTTTTCTGAAACTATTGCAAGAAAAATCATGAGTCGTAGAAACACATTATTTTTATGGTCCTTTTGACACGACTAATAAAAAAAGTGTATTTTATTAAGACGTCATTTTTGAGGAAAGTGGTCATAAACTAGACTGCTACAAGGACTCCCATTGTTGCTGAGACAGTTCAAAAGTCAATAAATCAACTTGCGAACTCTATAAAAGCAAGAGCGACAAACAGAATTTAGCTTTCTTGAAAATTTATTTTCGATATTACGATGAAGAACTTTATTTGTTTCGTCATTTCCTTGCTGGCAAGCTGCAGAGCACAGGTGGACCTGACGACAACTCCGAACGTTGGAGGCACCTACATAGTCGAAGCTGTGGTCGCCATCATCCAGGAGAAGTGCGTCTTTGAAGACGACAAACTCTTTCTGCGCAGAATGGCGTTCGTTGAGACCACCGACGGCGCAGACGCTGACACCTATGCAGCAGGCTTTTTCGGGGGAATCTGGCAGGTGAAACTGTTTCCAAGCTAATGATTCATAGAAAACAAATTAATCCATTTTTGAAATTGAAATTTGTAAACATTTTGTACAGGTTAGCAGCAGCAAGTACACGCAGACAAAATCAGTGAGCTCTTCCATACTGACCAAAGTGACGCAAGAGTACGGCATCGATTGGGCTGCTACCACCTGGAACGACCTGCTGAAGCCCTTGTATTCGGGTCTGGCTGCACGACTCTACATGCAATACAAAAAGGAAAATGGCAACGTGGCTATTCCAAACTCGCTTAGTGGCCAGTAGACCTACTGGGCCACCCACATCACTTCTTCTGCCAGTCCAAGCGCTGCCAGCTTTGTGAGCGTTGCAGGCACACTGCCTCAAAGTGAGTTACTGAAAACTAGCAAAAATACTAAAAATGGTTGTTTATATCTATGACTTCTTGACAGTTTGCCAAGTGGTTGCTGACGTGGCTTTTCTAGTTGATGGCTCTGGAAGCATTTCTTCAGCCAACTACGCCTTAATCAAAGGCTTTTTGAAGAAAGTGGTGGCAGAACTTAACATAGGATCTGATATATCTTTTAACTCTCGAGTATCTGCTGTGGTTTTCAGTTACCGTGTTTCTCCTCAGTTTGATTTCGATGACTGCTCCACACTGTCCTGCTACGAAACTAAGATTACTAACCTCGCTCACCCCATGTCAAGTGAGTTTGTACTTCTGCGTTAATGATCGATTTTTTCATAAAATGTAGAACGCTGAACCGCTTTGTTATTAAAATAAATTTTTCAGCTACCAGAACCCACTTGGGTCTTAATTTCATGACAAGTAACACTTTCCTTCCCTCCAAGGGAGCACGAGCAAGTGAGACCCTTGATATTGATAATTATTTATTGGCACAGTGTCACTTTCAATAATTCAAAAGTATTTGTTGTCAAAGATGATTTTGGAAAACTTATAAAATTGTGCAGATTTGCCAAGAATTGTGGTAGTTTTAACAGACGGAGTGTCTGATGACCCAGCGCTGACGACGACTGCAGCTAATGCATTGTTGGCTACGAATGTGAAGGTGTTCGCTGTGGGGGTGGGCTCAGGCATCAATCATGATGAGTTGAAGAGGATCGCTTCGGACCCAGACTGCAACTACTACAGTGCTTTGAGAAACTTCAATGAATTTGATGGCTTTGTCAAACAAATCGAGAAGAGAGTTTGTGGAGGTAGGTCGCGAGTGCTTGAAAAGCATTCAACTCTAAAAAAAATATTCTACACATAAATCTAATCGCAATTTATTTTCCATTAATTGTTTTTAAATGGGAAAATACATTTTAAAGTTCAAACGGAGATCACTGGCACAATCACTGTGGTCATCAACGGCATTAAATACCTATACTACACCCTCACCGCCTCTTGCCAAATAATCGGAGTGAGTCATCTATTTAAACTAACCCTTTACTCGATTAAACATTTGAATAAGTTTTAAATTTAATTGATAAACATTAATGTTATATTAAATCAATTTTATACATAATTCTCAAATCTCTATGAATACGACATCAGATAAGCACCATGAGTGGGAACGCCGACATTTATTACTCGTCTTCCTACCAACCTGGTCCTGCCAAGTACGATGGCACCATGGTAGTGACGCCAACAACTCCCAAGTATTTCTACTCCTCACTCACTACTGGCAAAATTTACATCGCTGCTGTGGCCTCTTCAAGCGTCCAGTTGACATTCACATTGCGTGCGTGAATTGTTTCAACAAGATACTCTTCAAATATATTTCCCAGTTTTTATAAAACTAATTTAATTATTTTTTTAATTTATTAAATTTGTTGAAAACAGTTCCGAATAGCTGCACATGTCCTGAAACCTTGGTGCCAGTTGTTTCGCCTTCAGGTTTCTTAGAATGCATAAGTGAGTAGCCATTCGAACTACCCATTTTCAAACTCACAATCTCCTCAAGTCATCAAAAAGTTACATTATCGTTGATAAAAAGCCTTTTTTGTTTCGAGTGACACTAAACGTTATACGTCACCAAGGCTCTTATACTACGACTAAAAAGATAGCAACCACAGGTGGCTACACATGCGCAAACAGTCCTTGCAGTCCTCTCGTCACGGCCATGAAGTTCCACTACCCACACGTCGACCCGGGCAAGTTCGTGCAGTGCAGTGAGTGGGGTCAGTGCTACGAGATGCCGTGTGCCCCGGGGCTCAAGTGGCACGATGCGATCCAGGTGTGCAGCTGGTGATCAGTGCAGGCGATCTGCCGAAGCTCATGCTTCTTGAGAGACATTTCTCGAAACAGTTGACATTCGTTAAACTAATGTAGTATGAGACTTTTAAATCAACTTAAAATTGACAATTAATTGCTGTAACATGGCTAACACTTGTGCGAATGCGTATTACTTAGGAGGATATATTTTCGAATTCCCATAATTCACTTTTAATCAATCAATCAATCAAATAGATTTCTATAGCGCTCTTTATTCAAATTCAAGAGCGCTCACTTTTTCACTCTAAATCTTGATCATTTTCCAACTCGTTGAATTTTTCAATAAACGCTAACTTGAGCCAATTTTTAAATATATTTATTTAATGTTTTTTTTGGAGAGAGACATCAAGAAAAGTTTGATGCGTTCATACAGATTAGCTCCAAAATCGATGAATACCCGTTGTCATGGGCAAAGGCACGATCTGCTGCAAATCTTGGGGGAGGGTCCTGGAGTCCGGATTCTCCCTACCCCACTTGAAAAAAACATTTTTAATCCGCACCATGAATTTTTAAACTCATTTTTTTATACGAATATCCAATTAAGCAAAGAATAGTTTGGTTTTAGACTGCTATCACTACAACTACACATACTCATTAATATATAAACATTCTGTTTTATGCCATAGTTGACGATTATGCTCGTATCAAAACCTGAGTTTTAAAATGTTTTTATTTAAAAGTCCACATTAAGGCGGACCTCCTCACTACCAAAAAGTAAAGAGATTCGACTCCAACCCCCCAGGATCGCCGCTCATGGTCATCGGGCATGCCACTTATGCCGGACTTTTTAGCTCCGCTCACAACTGATTTTAAAATATCTAAAAATGTGGTTAGCAAACATTAAATTAGTTGATAACATTTAAAATAAAACTATTAGAAATGACTGAAAGTAATAGAATAAAAAAAATTCAGATTAAACTTTTTTTGTTGCATTCTGTAAATAGCAGTCTAATTTTTCTTAACTTAAAATCTCTGTTTTTGCATTTTACCCGCATTACTCTATAATATTTTATAAAATATTTGTATAAAAACACCCACACACATATTTGTTACATTTAAATAATTGTATGCATAAACTCTCTGGCAAACTTAATATACACCGAATTCATCTTGATGAATACATTCTTTCAAGTTGATTTTTTGAACAAATATTCGGAAAGGTAGTCATTTTGCGTCAATTTTTCTTCGCGAAGCGCATGAATATAGATTAGAAGTCACCATGCCTAACGTAGGCATCATCCAACGGTGAGTAACGCGTGCGTATAACATACAATATTTTGAGATCTCACGCCATATCTAGAATCACAAAAGTACATATTTCGCCTTCATTTTGGAGCAAATCCACACTTTTTCATTCTTTATTTAATTTTAAAATAATTATTCAAATAACGTTGAAGAAACTAAAGACCATCAAGTCTGACGTCTCGTTTATCAAACCCTCCATCAACCCCTCCATCAACCCCTCCATCAAACCCACCATCAACCCCTCCATCAAACCCTCCATCAAACCCTTCATCAAACCCTCCATCAACCCTCCATCAACCCCTCCATCAAACCCTCCATCAAACACTCCATCAAACCCTCCATCAACCCTCCATCAAACCCTCCATCAACCCCTCCATCAAACCCTCCATCAAACCCTCCATCAAACCCTCCATCAACCCTCCATCAACCCCTCCATCAAACCCTCCATCAACCCCTCCATCAAACCCTCCATCAAACCCTCCATCAACCCTCCATCAACCCCTCCATCAAACCCTCCATCAAACCCTCCATCAAACCCTCCATCAAACCCCTCCACCGTGTCATCTCTCAGGCAGCAGTTACAGGCGTAAGAAATGCCTATCAAACGGCCTGGAATGTGAGACGTAACTTTATATAGCGCTGTAGAGTGAGGGATTAAGTCGAAGTGCACTTTCAGATGAAGGAGCTTTGTGCATGCTTTATTAGGAGTCCTTGGTGCTGCTGTAGAAGCAAATCCCTCTTTTACGACTCCACCGCAGACAGCCATACATACATCTGGAAGGACATACTCGTCTCACAGCTTCACAAGCGATTGACTCAATGTTCAGCTAGCTGGTATGAAAGGATCGACTTAAGGCGTGAAATGATGAACTCAACTTTAAATATTGTCACATATTGAATCTATCTCATGGTCATCCATCCACCCAAACATCAACATCATCTCCGTCGCATCCATGGTCACCATCATCATTCTATTTCTTATCATCATCCTCATCATCTTCATCATCATCATCATCTTCATCATCATCATCATCATCATCATCATCCTCATCATCACCATCATCCTCATCATCTTCGTCATCATCAACAGACGTCATTGTGGCAAACTAGGCGTTCTTAACGCATGCCGACTGGATTATCAATCGCAATACATTCCAAACACCCATGCCACCACTCACCCATGCCACCACCCACCCATGCCACCACCCACCATGCCACCACCCACCCATGCCACCACCCACCATGTCACCACCCACCATGCCACCATGCCACCACCCACCATGCCACCACCCACCATGCCACCACCCACCACTCCACCATGCCACCACCCACCACTCCAGCATGCCACCACCCACCATGCCACCACTCCACCATGCCACCACCCACCACTCCACCATGCCACCACTCCACCATGCCACCACTCCACCATGCCACCACTCCAGCATGCCACCACCCACCACTCCACCATGCCACCACTCCAGCATACACTATATATAGGGCGAGTGAAGCAGATTTCAACTTTCAGACGCTGCTTTCTGCTCGGAACTTGGAGTTGAGGCATCCAGACTCGACAGACTTAGCTGAGTGCAAAGGTTTGTCTGGTAGCTTGGTACTTGACCAATTCATCAGAAACCATTTGTTCTTTTGCGTTTACTTGATCATAAAAATTAAAAGTACTTGAATTAATTAAAGTAAGCTTGTATAACTTCTAATGCACATCAGCCAACAAGCTCCAAGCAACAACCAACAACAACAACAACCAACAACAACAACAACAACAGCCCTACAACACTTTCAAATAGATGAAGGCCACCAAACTGCTGATCCTCACGTTGGTTACGATGCTTACACTGGCGAGATTGCATGGTGTGGCGTCGATGCAGAGCAAGAGTGAAGTCTTCGAAGACGGCTCCTGCCGCTGCCACTACGCTCACATCTGCCCCATCCTCCTCAGGTATTCGATACTTTCATGATTTGTTCAAGCATCAGAATAAGGACATTTCCTTTTTAAATAATTTAACTCGTTGGATTCTTTTCAGCGCAAAAACGTATAAATTAGATGGGCAGATTAATCTAGACGGTTTTTTTGATTTTTAAACTTTTAAAAATGAAATTAAAAATCCAAAAGGGTGATGCCGAAGAGGATGGAGAAAGAGGCGGAGAAGGAGAAAAGAGATATTGAGTGGATAGATGAGGACTATGGAATCGGTGGAGGCATGTATGGCAAAAGAGATTTTTCGTGACTTTAAATTTATAATCGTTTGTTAAGAATTTTATTTTTTATTCGAATAATGATTCAATAAAAACTAGTTTGTCGGTTGGTGTCGAAGAATTATTGAAGGAATTTATTGACTTTATCTTCAACTCAAAAATAAAACTTGAAAAACTGTATATTAAATTAAATTTATTTATATTATTCCTATTTTTCTGAAAAAAATAATTATTCAGTCAGAAATATCTAATGATGATCAGCATTAGATATTTCTGACTAAGTAATTATTTTAGCTTCAAAGCTTTTAACAGAGGTTAAAATAGTTAAAGTTATAAATTTCATAATCAAGGTAAAGAATTGGCACCAAAGTGCTATCGTTCACCAGGTCCACTACTTTTGCTCACACTTGTGAAATTAACTTTGAAAGGATTAAAGAACTTTTTGGTTCTTTAAAAGGCAAAATGATTGGATGTGAGCCTGGATTCGGAAGCGCTCTGAGTGGAAGGAGTGAGACGAATGATGCCACCCTCTTAAACAAATTATGCTTGTGTTATATAAGAATTACATTCTTCCAATTCCAATTAGATGTTTGAAGCGAGTTTTAAATCCTTAAATAAATTTTATACTATAAAACTATCCAAATTGATTATTATTGAAATAATAATTGGAAAAAAGTAAAAAAATTTAAAATAAAATTGATGTTTTTTTAATTTCCACATTAAAAAAAAATTTTTTTTTAAACACTACTTTTCTATTTCATATTATGGTCTAAACAATTGTAGTTATCGTTAGCACTTTTGTAACATTATATACAATTCCGTCGCCGTCTTTTTTCCAATATATAAACGTTTTACAATCCTAGGTAATTCAAAACTGTGAATTTTTTTTAGTCTTGAATTTTTATTGTAATTTAAAAGTTAACGTACAATTTTTAAAGTTATTTACAAGATACACAAATTTACCAAAGGTATTTAAATCTAGTATTTTTTAAATTATTCAAGCTTTTATGTGTTAATAATTTAAATAAACTTTGAATATAAGAATAAGTTAGACATATTAATCTTTCAAAGTCATTTTTCAAGTTGCTGAGTCTAATTTAGAATCTAAAATTAGAGTCTAAATGAATTTTTAAATAATAATATTTTATAAAACTACCTTCTTTACCTAATAAACAAAATATAAATATATGTAATAATACTGTTATCATCTTCAAGATGAACTTAATACATACTTTCAATATTTTCCAGCTACATTGCGTATAGACTCAAGCATTAAAAAAAGTAGTTTTTATAGTTTCTCAGATTTAATTTATTATTATTATTCTGCTTTGACACTTACATATGAAGTCAAAGGCACTGCAAACCACTTTTGACATTTCACATAAACTTCCTCTTTTTTGGAGGCAATAATGATGAGAGGTTGAGAAGTAAGATCCCTTTAAATAATAAAGTTTAGTTACTTTAGTATGTGACAAAGCTATTTCAAATCTATAAAATTCACTTTTCATCACCTCTTTTGAGCAGCCTTTGAAAAGGCAAAGTCTTCTGCTCACTTTATGCCCTGATTTAAAAGTGAACTCTCTTTCTGTTACAGCATTTATCAATTGAGAGTTGCTTTTTGTATGTATTAAATAGTTAACCAGCTATATGATAATAATGATTATGATGATGATAATAATGATGAAGAAGAAGAAGATGATCATGATTTTCCAATCGCAGTTTTATTATAAAACATAATCTTTTTCATAACTTTAGTTATATTTATATTTATATATATTTAAAATTGTAAAAATATGTAATTTCTAATTCTTAGTCTCAGCAGTTCAAGGTGCATCTAAGAGCCACACCAAACATTCTCATGACCTACAATATCTGCTACTTATCTGTCTTACAACACTAAACAAGTCATCATCACCATCATCTTCATCATCATCATCATCATCACCATCATCATCATGTGTTATTTCTTAGAGCACAGCATGAAGATCAGCACAGTTGCATAGAGCTTCAGAGGTGGGCAACAAACTGGCGAGAGCATTGGTAGACGGCAAGGTGCTTTGCGCATGTCCTTGCATGTCCTTGCACTGAATACTTGCCTAGAAGTTATCATAACGCACTGATTTCTTGGAAGTATCATCATCATCATCATCATCATCAAAATGGCTTCTTCTATACACATATCTTTAAATTGCTCAAGGCTGATTTATGAAAGGACCGAAATGGCGAAAGTCTCGTCTTAAATCAAATCAAATCTCTCCTCTTTGGGTCACGTGGTGCTTTTTCAATTGGTATAGCGCCTTCTTGATGATGATCTCGCTTCTATGTTAGGGCGGCATTGTTACGGCTACTTGAAGACAACTTGCTTGTCAATATATCTAAATTTGAAACGATTTCTAATTACCAATCAAAAGCCAGACAAATAGATGAATGATCAAGCAATGAGCCATTTGAATTGACTTTTGCAGACGAGGATGACGTCAGTGCTGAAGAAGAAGCGCTCCGACTTCAAGTTCTCGAGAGTTCTCGGAGAGGGCTCCTTCTCCATTGTGAGTCATCATCGCCATCATCATCATCTCCCTCATCATCGCCATCATCATCATCTCCCTCATCATCGCCATCATCATCATTTCCATCATCATCATCACCATCATCATCATCGCCATCATCATCATCGCCATCATCATCATCGCCATCATCATCATCTCCCTCATCATTGCCATCATCATCATCTCCATCATCATCATCTCCATCATCATTATTGCCATCATCATCATCTCCCTCATCATCATCGCCATCATCATAATTTCCATCATCATCATTATCAGCATCAGCATAATTTCCATCATCTTCAGCATCTTCATCATCAGCATTTCCATCATCAGCATTACCATCATCATTATCTCCATCATCATCATCATCATCATCATTATTGTTAGCGTTGATAGTAGTTTCACTGAGAACAAGGACAAAGTAGCAATTATCACACCGCCATTGAAGAAAGAACCTCCATTAAAAAGGCAATGACGAAGAGGCTTGTGAGCGCGCCAAAACATTTATTTAGCGCTAATTAACTAATTAAAAGAGTCGTCAAGCAAGGCAAGTGTGCTGCATTGTGGGTGTCGCACTGGCAACTTCTTTGCTGCTGCAGTCCTCTGAGCGGCGGTGGCAACAACTTCTGCCTTGTCTTTGAAGCGTGCAATGTCATTGATTGTTTCCACGAAGCTATTCTTGCTGTATATAAATAAATAATAAAAGTTTTGATACTACTTTAGAGTAATATATGTTATAACAATCAATATTGAAATAGTATATATTAAAAGAATGATGCTTTTAAAATAAAAATAAAAATTATGACGTAAGAAGGAACACTCATAAGACAAACAATGCAGAGGTAAACATGTGCTCGTTCTCATGGGGGCCCATGACCTTTCGAAAGCGATGATGATGATGATGATGATAGTGGTGATGGCGGCGATGATGATGATGGGGATAATGGCGGCGACGATGATGATGATGATGATGGGGATA
The DNA here is from genome assembly GCA_943735955.1 of Piscicola geometra. Taxonomy (NCBI): domain Eukaryota; kingdom Metazoa; phylum Annelida; class Clitellata; order Hirudinida; family Piscicolidae; genus Piscicola; species Piscicola geometra. Next base: position 9,262,134 of record OX030960.1, read on the forward strand.
ATGGTGATGATGATGATGGGGATAATGGCGGTGGCGATGATGATGATGATAGTGGTGATGGTGGCGATGATGGTGATAATGGTGGTGGCGATGATGGTGATAATGGTGGTGGCGATGATGTTGATAGTGGTACTGGTGGAGATGATGGTGTTAACTATTATATTGATGCTGATAATGATGATATTAAAATAGAGTTGACACTGTCTTTAATCATTATTTCAGAGGCACGCGAACATACCCACACACACACACCCACACACACACACACACACACACACACCCACACACACAAACACACACCCACACACACCCACCCACACACACACATACACACACACACTCACACACACACACCCACACACTGCCGCCCCCACAAAATAAATAACATCCTCCAAGAATGAGTTATCTATAATGATCTATTATTATTATTATTATTATTATTATTATTATTATTAATGATCTATTCACTCTTAAGCGGTCGATTAATTACTATAGTTTTCATTCGTAAGTATGATGGACAAACATATGTGTTTGTATACACACACGCACAAACATTAAAGAGCATCAAACACGCCCACGCACCTGCACTGAGCGGGAGTGCCCTGAGGGGTTAGGGTGTCAAGGCGAGCATTCAGAAAAATGGCGAAGAAGTTCCCAAAATGGCGAAGAAGTTCCCAAAATGGCGAAGAAGTTCCCAAAATGGCGAAGAAGTTGCCAAAATGGCGAAGAAGTTGCCAAAATGGCGAAGAAGTTGCCAAAATGGCGAAGAAGTTGCCAAAATGGCGAAGAAGTTGCCATAATGGCGAAGAAGTTGCCAAAATGGCGAAGAAGTTGCCAAAATGGCGAAGAAGTTGCCAAAATGGCGAAGAAGTTGCCAAAATGGCGAAGAAGTTGCCAAAATGGCGAAGAAGTTGCCAAAATGGCGAAGAAGTTCCCAAAATGGCGAAGAAGTTGCCAAAATGGCGAAGAAGTTCCCAAAATGGCGAAGAAGTTGCCAAAATGGCGAAGAAGTTCCCAAAATGGCGAAGAAGTTGCCAAAATGGCGAAGAAGTTGCCAAAATGGCGAAGAAGTTCCCAAAATGGCGAAGAAGTTGCCAAAATGGCGAAGAAGTTCCCAAAATGGCGAAGAAGTTGCCAAAATGGCGAAGAAGTTGCCAAAATGGCGAAGAAGTTGCCAAAATGGCGAAGAAGTTGCCAAAATGGCGAAGAAGTTGCCAAAATGGCGAAGAAGTTGCCAAAATGGCGAAGAAGTTGCCATAATGGCGAAGAAGTTGCCAAAATGGCGAAGAAGTTGCCAAAATGGCGAAGAAGTTGCCAAAATGGCGAAGAAGTTGCCATAATGGCGAAGAAGTTGCCAAAATGGCGAAGAAGTTGCCAAAATGGCGAAGAAGTTGCCAAAATGGCCAAGAAGTTGCCAAAATGGCGAAGAAGTTCCCATAATGGCGAAGAAGTTGCCAAAATGGCGAAGAAGTTCCCAAAATGGCGAAGAAGTTGCCAAAATGGCGAAGAAGTTCCCAAAATGGCGAAGAAGTTCCCAAAATGGCGAAGAAGTTCCCAAAATGGCGAAGAAGTTCCCAAAATGGTGATTATAAAATTAAAAGAAAAAGAAGTCGACAAATGAAATGCATCTAATCGACCTTATCTTTGAGTTTAGAGTCATTCAAGATTCCTCCACCACCTCCACCACCTACCTCAATCACCACCACCCAACACCACCACCAACACCTACCTCAATCACCACCACCCAACACCACCACCACCACCTCCACCACCTACCTCCACCACCACCATCCCTCGTGCACAGGTGTACCTGGCGAAGGAGACTGCCACAGGCAACGAATATGCAGGTGAGAGTGCCTGTCTGATTGGAAAGGCATAATTGGAATCATTCATCATCATCATCATCGTCATCATCATGGTCATCATCATCGTCATCAGCATCAGGATTACATGGTTTCGTATGATTATGCAACGCTATGTTGTAGTTACAGTATATTTGTTTTGTATGCCATTATTTATTGTATCATTTTGCACATGCGTCAAAGAATAATTTGACAGATTTATCTGACTTGCAAATTATAATCTCTGAGCCGCCTATTCCGTCCACTCATCACCAAGCGCCATCCACCATTCCACCTCCACCACCCTCCTGCCGTATCACATTTTCAATTTGATTATTGCATGGAAGCGAGCCCATTTTGATCCGGTCCGTCCGAATTGTCTCGTCCGTTTAAACTTTCTGTCCGTCCGAATTGTCTCGTCCGTTTAAATTTTCTGTCCGTCCGAATTGTCTCGTCCGTTTAAACTTTCTGTCCGTCCGAATTGTCTCGTCCGTTTAAATTTTCTGTCCGTCCGAATTGTCTCGTCCGTTTAAACTTTCTGTTCGTCCGAATTGTCTCGTCCGTTTAAACTTTCTGTCCGTCCGAATTGTCTCGTCCGTTTAAACTTTCTGTCCGTCCGAATTTTCTCGTCCGTTTAAACTTTCTGTCCGTCCGAATTGTCTCGTCCGTTTAAACTTTCTGTCCGTCCGAATTGTCTCGTCCGTTTAAACTTTCTGTCCGTCCGAATTGTCTCGTCCGTTTAAACTTTCTGTCCGTCCGAATTGTCTCGTCCGTTTAAATTTTCTGTCCGTCCAAATTGTCTCGTCCGTTTAAATTTTCTGTCCGTCCGAATTGTCTCGTCCGTTTAACATGTTTTTTCATTCGAAATGCAAGTGCATTATGCACATCACTACACCACCACCACCACCACCACCACCACCACCATCACGACGACGACGGCACGACGACCACGCAGTGAAGGAGTTGTCGAAGCAGCAGATCGTGCGCGAGAAGAAGCAGAAGTACGTCTTCCGGGAGAAGGAGGCGCTCCTCATGCTGAACCACCCCCTCGTCATCAAACTCCACTTCACCTTCCAGGACAACGACTCGCTCTGTCAGTCACTATGGTGTGGTGGTGATGATGATGATGATGGTGGTGGTGGTGATGATGTTGGTGGTGGTGGTGGTATGGTGGTGATTAGGCTGATAAAGGTGATTATGATGATAAGGATGATGATGATGATGATGAGCGTGATGATGCTGATAATTAGGATGATGGTGGTGATGGTTGGATGAATGATGATATTGGTGGTGATGAAGGTAGTGATGATGATGAGGATGTTGATGATGATGATAATGATGCTTCACCGGATAATTTTTCCATGATTCATAGTTCTACTCAACCTTTATTGCGTCTTCTGGTTGCACTCTAACGATAACTTCCCTGCCATTTCCATCCACGCTCATGTTCAAATGAGACTTATTCTTATTGCCATACAAATCACTTTAGCCAGGAAATAATAGTTTCTTTGAAAATAATAGCGCCTATTTTTAGACGTCTGCCTTTCAATTGAGCCTATTTTTAGAACTTCTTGGCCTAAAGAGATAATTGATTTCGGGAAAAAATAATAAGACGAAATTATTTTCAAGACATTAATAATAAAAATAAAGATATTAAAATATGGATGATAATAACAAATGTATTATAGTACCAACAATAAATCTATTAAAATATTAATTTTTAAAAAATAAATAAAATGTGCTAAAAATCTCAGATTTCGGACTGAGTTACGCGCCTAACGGGGAGCTGCTGGACTACATAAAGAAGCATGGCACTTTCAACGTGGCGACGGCTCGCTTCTACACAGCGGAGATTCTTCTAGCGCTGCAGTATCTCCACTCCATCAACGTCATCCATCGGTGAGTGGGTGAGTAGGTAGGTGCATGCGGGAAAAACCACACTACACACAACCACCACACACAACTACTCCACCACATACAAACGACCACACACAACGACCACACACAACTACACCACCACACAATCACCACATACAAACGACCACGACGACGACAGCGACTTGAAGCCTGAGAACATCCTGATGGACGCCTCGATGCACATCCTGGTGACTGACTTCGGCTCGGCGAGGATCCTCAACGCTGAAGACCTCCACTACATCAACCACCCGGGTGACCGGGGGGGGGGGGTGGCAATACTTTTTGCATTATCGTCATCATCATCATCATCATCATCATCATCATTACCTGTATTATGAATAATAATAATAATAATAATAATAGTAATAATACATATTATAACAACATTGATGGGATGCCGTTCCAATTATACTATCAGATTAGAGCGCCAATTATTTGACTTATTTAAAGGTATCTATGATTATCTTAATAACAACAAAAACAATAACAACAATCATCACCTCTAGAGCAAGTGGAGACATCTGCAGCAACTGCAACAAACAACCACAACGGTGTTCACAAGCAACAAACCTCAAACAACACTTCCACAATAACAACAACATCAACAACAACAACAAACAGCGATGTAACTGTCAACAAAACATCTAAGATCAGTGCCCAATCTTCAAGTAGAATCGTTAATAATGAAAATAATAGTAATAATAATTCAATAATAAATCATAATAGTAATAATGTTAAAAATGACATTAAAAGTAATAATAATGATAATAATAATGATAATAGCATTGATCAAACCGATTCAATGAAATGTACAGGAATACAAAACCTCAAAACACTGACACTATCTCAAAACACTCTCTCCCCATCATCGCCCACTTCAAATGCCCACGACGACAACAACAACGTTTTCAACAACAACAACAACACTTCTCTTTCATCCACTTCTCCATCATCTACTGCCCACAACAACTACAACGGCAAAACAACGCACACTACCTCCACTACAACTACTGAAGCCACAACGACTACAACTTCAACCACTACTACTTCAACCACCACCACCACCTCCACCACTGCCGCACCACCTCGCAAGCACTCGTTCGTAGGCACGGCTCAATACGTATCGCCAGAGGTGCTCAACAGCAACTTCTCCTGCTTCTGGTGGGTGCCTGCCTGCCTGCTCTAATTGATTGTCATATTGCTGTAGTAGTTCTCAAATGATAATCTGCTCTGATTGACTACACCTAACAAAACTAGGTCATCATCACTATTATTATTATTAGCTATTATAGCAATTATCAGCTATTATAGCTGTATTAATTGCAATGCAAACAATGGGAGAGCAAACAAAGTGAAGCCTCTGCACGCAGCAACTCTCTTTCGTGTGCTCGCAGGCGTTTGTTGTCGACGCCTTTGCTTTCTTTGTATCATCTTCATAGTCCTCGTATCATCTTCATAGTCCTCGTATCATCTTCATAGTCCTCGTATCATCTTCATAGTCCTCGTATCATGCTTATGGTTTTTTATTATGTTTATGGTTTTTTTATTATGTTTATGGTTTTTTTATTATGCTTGTGGTTTTTTTACTATGTTTTTGGTTTTTTTATTATGTTTATGGTTTTTTTATTATGCTTATGGTTTTTTTATTATGTTTTTGGTTTTTTTTACTATGTTTTTGGTTTTTTTATTATGTTTATGGTTTTTTTATTATGTTTATGGTTTTTTTACTATGTTTTTGGTTTTTTTATTATGCTCATGGTTTTTTATTATGTTTATGGTTATATTATTATGTTTATGGTTTTTTTATTATGCTTATGGTATTTGTAGTGTATTTGCGATTTTTAACTTGTATTTATGATATTTTTTGTGTATTTATGACATCATATTGTATGCATGTGCTGATGGACACAATATCAAAATAAGATAAATATATTAAAATAATATAAATATATTAAAATAAGATAAATATATTAATATAAGATAAATATATTAAAATAAGATAAATATATTAAAATAAGATAAATATATTAAAATAAGATAAATATATTAAAATAAGATAAATATATTAAAATAAGATAAATATATTAAAATAAGATAAATATATTAAAATAAGATAAATATATTAAAATAAGATAAATATATTAAAATAAGATAAATATATTAAAATAAGATAAATATATTAAAATAAGATAAATATATTAAAATAAGATAAATATATTAAAATAAGATAAATATATTAAAATAAGATAAATATATTAAAATAAGATAAATATATTAAAATAAGATAAATATATTAAAATAGAATAAAAAGCAATATCACTAATAGGTACTTTATAGCAATAGTACTAATGGAAAAGTATCTGTGAACTAGCAGTACTATATAAGTTGTACTGTTAGACAAATTAAGCTGGATGGTGAAAACAAGTTTGTACTTCAGTGGTAGAATAAAGTAGATAAGTCGAAGAGTTATTTAATTATTACTTTATTATTTATTTATTATATTATTTATTAGTTATTTATTATTTATTTACTTATTTTATTGCTATCTATTTACTTGCTGCCATCCTAAATAATCGCCTAAGCCTATTAACAGCTCCAACAATGGCAGTTTTAAAAATCTTCTTTAAAAAATCTAAAATTTTAATTTTGCGAAATTAGAACAGAATTCCAGTATATTTGATACAATATATATATATAAGTGATAATATAATATAATAAATGATATACACATTATTGTAAATGTTTGACCACAGCTCGGACTTGTGGGCGGTGGGCTGCATTCTCTTCCAGTTCCTGACGGGCACGCACGCCTTCCGTGGCGGGTGAGGGTCACTCTAGTGACGAGTCTTTCGACACTTTTCTCAAATTCCTGTGACCTACACATACGAAAACACATACGTCAATGCATACAACCACACACACAACCACACACAAAACCACACACAAGCACACATACATACAACCACAGGCACGAATACCAGCTCTTCCAGAAGATCATCTCCCTCAACTACAAACTGCCCGACAGCATTGAGGCATCGGCCAGAGACTTCATCACCAAGCTCCTCGTACGTCCCTCCATTATACCTCTGCTGCTGCTGCTGCTGATGATGATGATGATGATGATGGTGATGGTGGGGATTATGATGATGGTGATTCGTATGATTATTATCTTAACTGATAAACTCACGTCCTCTCAACCACACACCCACCCATCCACACACCCACCCAACCACACACCCACCCAACCACACACCCACCCATCCACACACCCACCCAACCACACACCCACCCATCCACACACTCACCCACCCACACACCCACCCACCCAACCACCCTCCCAACCACCCATACACACACCCACCCAACCACCCACACACCCACCCAACCACACACCCACCCACCCACACACCCACCCACACCCACACCCACCCAACCACCCTTCCAACCACCCATACACCCACCCACCCACCCACCCACCCATACACCCACCCACCCACACATCCACCCACACACCCACCCACCCACACACCCACCCACCCACACACCCACCCACCCACATACCCACCCACCCACACACCCACCCACCAAGGTTCTCAACTGGAGGGAGCGTCTGGGCTCGAAGGAGACGGGAGGGTATGAGGCCCTCAAGCTCCACCCCTTCTTCCTCAACGTCCAATGGGATGACCTCATCCACCAAATCCCGCCCCTTTCGCCCCTCAAGCACGCCTCCTCCTCCTCCCACGCAACCAATGGCAGCGATCTAAATGAAGTGCGTGTGCCAGGGATATTTTTTGCTCAGTTTAAATTCTTATAATTATTATTATTATTATTTATTTGAAGACCATTCAATAAAATTATCTTTTAATTGAACCAATTAAAGCAATTAAAGCAATTAAAGCAATTAAAGCAATTACTCAACAGACCTTTTCCCTCTTCGGAGGGCCGTCTCTCGATGATGCGTCCTCCGACCCACAGTTAATAAACAATAATAATAATAATAGTTTTTTAATAGCATTTAAATGAACATATAATGATAATCACTATCACCACCACGAGCATCATTACCACCACCACCCGACCACAGTGACGTCAGCAGCAGAGAGGAGCAGCTGCAGAAGCAGGAGACAAACAACCACTACCACCGCTTCGTCGAGGGGAACCTCATCCTGAAGCAGGGATTGATGGACAAGAAGAAGGTTCTTCTTTCATTCATTCACTCTCTTTTTTTCTCTTATTGATTCATTCATTTTTTCATTCATTCATCTATTTCTTATATTCACCCACAAATCCATCCAACCACCCACCCATCCAACCACCCACCCATCCAACCACCCACCCATCCAACCACCCACCCATCCAACCACCCACCCATCCAACCACCCACCCATCCAACCAC
>OX030960.1:9275287-9332787 GCA_943735955.1 Piscicola geometra
AAGAATTAAGTAATTTCTATGTTAATTTGACTCTATGTATTCAGACAACCAGCCACCGAAGTAAGACATTTGTAATTAGGAAAACATACATTTAAATTTTTAATAATAAATAATTATTGAAAAATATATAATATTTCATTGAAATTATTTTTATGATTATAAAATGGTTTCCAAACCAGAAAGAAGTATACAGAGAAGAGCCTATAATCTAGAGAGCTGTGCAGGCAAAATGGTTTCGTGGCAGTGGATGGATGAGGGCGGTGTCTGGTACTGCTACCCTCTGGAGACGTCAGACCTGGTTGAAAAAGGCCTCGAGGAAGGCAGGTGTGTTCGGTGGATGGGTCTGTACTCCATTGACCCTGTGAACCTGCTACAGGTATGGATTAGTAAGGAATTCAAGTTTTTTAAAGAAGATAGCTATATCGTTATAAATTTATTCAACAAAATAATAATATCGTCATTGAATACCTCACAAGTACTAAAATAAAACTAAATTTTCTTCAAACACACAAGATGAACGAGCAGTCAAAGTTTCAGAGGCAGGTCAGAAGGGTGGTGTGGAGTGAGGCATACGTGCCAGAGACGGATGCAGTGTCCCGTGGCTCATCCAGTGGGACCTCATCCAGCAAAAAAGAAAGCAAGAGCGTTCTAGGCAGCTTTAAAAGTTCAACTGTCAAAGGGTCTTTGGGATTACTTCATCAGGCTTTCAATAAGATAAATATTATAAGTGTTGATAATAATAATACGAAATATTATTATTAGTGTTGATAATAATAATATGCAATACATCAGGAAAAGTAAGCTCTATGAGAAAGACAAAGCATTGCGCAAAAAAAGAGCATTCTTGAAGCAAGACATCCGACAGGCAGACCTGAGCCAGCTCGCAGGTGGGTGTTTGCAGGTGTTTTAAAGGGGGATTCCAGGCACTGAGGGAAATTATAAGTTAAAAAGCCCGTCTTTTGCATGGTGTTTTGGCTTATTTATAAATATTTAGAAAGTAAAAACATTAAATATTGAGAAAAAATGTAATATTTTAAAATCGGAAACACATGAAGAGACAGTTGATTCGATGGAGAAGTCTTTTGGCATGTACTACAAGGTGGTTCGAGGGGGCGACAGTGAGGTTCGTCTTCAAGGGTGTTTGCAAGGGGTCTGCAAGGGTGTTTGCGTTAACGTCTTTTCAAATATTTATTATTTTATAATATTTTATTTGGTATATATATACTGAATATTTATTGTATTATAAAATATTATTTATATTGAAGAAGAGTAAAAATATTCACAATTGAAGTATTTTATTGTATTCAAATGTTTGGAAAAATCATGTTTTGCCTGGTGCATTGAACTTTTATTAATTATTGGGCACTTAAGAGGTCATCATTAAATGACCTTCTAAATGATCTATTAAATGCCCTATTAATTAACCTATTAAATGGATCTATTAAATTACCTTATTAAACGATTTTGATGCAGCTCTGTCCGATATGCTACGAAGCCTTCACTTCTCCTTCTGCCTACTCAGACCTTGCTGGTGCTAATGATGATGCTGATGATGATGATGATGATGATGATGATGATGATGATGATGATGATGAGGATAAAATAAATGGTCATGATGATGATGGAAGGCTTTTAAATGTGATGATGCTTGGTGATCATCTTTTTAAAAAACTTTACAGGAAACAACAACAGCGTTGGTGGTGGTGATGATAGTATTAATGGTGGTGATGGTGATGATGATGACGTCAGAGAGTCTTCCATGGTGGTGTGTCTAAAGTCATGCAAACATCGATGTCACTATCTGTGTCTCAAGACCATGCTGCAAAACCACCACGTGAGTGACACACACAAACATTCACACGCGCGCACACACGCACGCACACCCACACACACACACACACACGAACAGTCTTCCACTATGCAATGTCCGACCTGCAAACACATATACGGCATAAAGTATGGCAATTGTCCTGACGGCGTGATGACGTGTTCTGTTTCTCTGACGTCATCGTTGCCGGGTTTTCCTAGGAACTGTGGCGTCGTCACCATCGTGTATGACGTTCCGAATGGAATCCAGGTGGTTCTTGCTGTTGTAAATGCTATTTTCTTTGTTTAAGGCCATTATCCCTATCATCATGATAATCATAATCATCATTATCATCATCATCGTCGTCATTATCATCACCATCATCATCATCGTCGTCATCATCATCATCGTTAGCATCCTCATCATCACTTGACAGACGAAAAACCACCCTGAGCCTTCCAAGCCATATATAGCTCCGGGTTTTCCCAGGACCGCCTATCTCCCATACAACCAGGAGGGGAAGAAGGTGGGCGGGATTGTGGTGGCAGGGGTCGATGAATGCGATATCATTATCATACCTAATCATCATCACAATCATCATCATCACCCCAATCCCCATCTTCATAACAATATCATCTATTTTCATCATCATCACCCCAATCCCCATCTTCATAACAATATCATCTATTTTCATCATCATCACCCCAATCCCCATCTTCATAACAATATCATCCATTTTCATCATCATCACCCCAATCCCCATCTTCATAACAATATCATCTATTTTCATCATCATCACCCCAATCCCCATCTTCATAACAATATCATCCATTTTCATCATCATCACCCCAATCCCCATCTTCATAACAATATCATCTATTTTCATCATCATCACCCCAATCCCCATCTTCATAACAATATCATCCATTTTCATCATCATCACCCCAATCCCCATCTTCATAACAATATCATCCATTTTCATCATCATCACCCCAATCCCCATCTTCATAACAATATCATCCATTTTCATCATCATCACCCCAATCCCCATCTTCATAACAATATCATCCATTTTCATCATCATCACCCCAATCCCCATCTTCATAACAATATCATCCATTTTCATCATCATCACCCCAATCCCCATCTTCATAACAATATCATCCATTTTCATCATCATCACCCCAATCCCCATCTTCATAACAATATCATCCATTTTCATCATCATCACCCCAATCCCCATCTTCATAACAATATCATCCATTTTCATCATCATCACCCCAATCCCCATCTTCATAACAATATCATCTATTTTCATCATCATCACCCCAATCCCCATCTTCATAACAATATCATCTATTTTCATCATCATCACCCCAATCCCCATCTTCATAACAATATCATCCATTTTCATAATCATCACTCCAATCCCCATCTTCATAACAATATCATCCATTTTCATCATCATCACCCCAATCCCCATCTTCATAACAATATCATCCATTTTCATAATCATCACCCCAATCCCCATCTTCATAACAATATCATCTATTTTCATCATCATTACCCCAATCCCCATCTTCATAACAATATCATCCATTTTCATCATCATCACCCCAATCCCCATCTTCATAACAATATCATCCATTTTCATCATCATCACCCCAATCCCCATCTTCATAACAATATCATCTATTTTCATCATCATCACCCCAATCCCCATCTTCATAACAATATCATCTATTTTCATCATCATCACCCCAATCCCCATCTTCATAACAATATCATCCATTTTCATAATCATCACTCCAATCCCCATCTTCATAACAATATCATCCATTTTCATCATCATCACCCCAATCCCCATCTTCATAACAATATCATCCATTTTCATAATCATCACCCCAATCCCCATCTTCATAACAATATCATCTATTTTCATCATCATCACCCCAATCCCCATCTTCATAACAATATCATCCATTTTCATAATCATCACTCCAATCCCCATCTTCATAACAATATCATCCATTATCATCATCATCACCCCAATCCCCATCTTCATAACAATATCATCTATTTTCATCATCATCACCCCAATCCCCATCTTCATAACAATATCATCCATTTTCATCATCATCACCCCAATCCCCATCTTCATAACAATATCATCCATTTTCATCATCATCACCCCAATCCCCATCTTCATAACAATATCATCCATTTTCATCATCATCACCCCAATCCCCATCTTCATAACAATATCATCTATTTTCATCATCATCACCCCAATCCCCATCTTCATAACAATATCATCCATTTTCATCATCATCACCCCAATCCCCATCTTCATAACAATATCATCCATTTTCATCATCATCACCCCAATCCCCATCTTCATAACAATATCATCCATTTTCATCATCATCACCCCAATCCCCATCTTCATAACAATATCATCCATTTTCATCATCATCACCCCAATCCCCATCTTCATAACAATATCATCCATTTTCATCATCATCACCCCAATCCCCATCTTCATAACAATATCATCCATTTTCATCATCATCACCCCAATCCCCATCTTCATAACAATATCATCCATTTTCATCATCATCACCCCAATCCCCATCTTCATAACAATATCATCCATTTTCATCATCATCACCCCAATCCCCATCTTCATAACAATATCATCTATTTTCATCATCATCACCCCAATCCCCATCTTCATAACAATATCATCTATTTTCATCATCATCACCCCAATCCCCATCTTCATAACAATATCATCTATTTTCATCATCATCACCCCAATCCCCATCTTCATAACAATATCATCTATTTTCATCATCATCACCCCAATCCCCATCTTCATAACAATATCATCCATTTTCATCATCATCACCCCAATCCCCATCTTCATAACAATATCATCCATTTTCATCATCATCACCCCAATCCCCATCTTCATAACAATATCATCCATTTTCATCATCATCACCCCAATCCCCATCTTCATAACAATATCATCCATTTTCATCATCATCACCCCAATCCCCATCTTCATAACAATATCATCCATTTTCATCATCATCACCCCAATCCCCATCTTCATAACAATATCATCTATTTTCATCATCGTCATTTTAATCGTTCATTAAATCATCATCATCATCATTCCATTCTGACCACTCACCCATCCACCCGTCAGGTGTTGAAGCTGTTAATAAAGGCGTGGGAACGACGTCTGACCTTCACGATCGGCACGTCACTGACGCTGGGCCTCCGAAACGCTGTGGTCTGGAACGAGATCCACCACAAGACAGAGGTCGATGACAGCAAAGGCCATGGCTACCCAGATGAAAACTATATCGACAATGTCCTCAAGGAACTCAATTCGCAAGGCGTCTTCGATAGTGATGATGAAGAAGTGGATGGTGGTGCTGGTGATGATGGTGGTTGTGATGATGATGATGAGATGGATTGTAAAGATGATGGTGATGATGATCCTGGTGTAAATGAAAAGCTTAAAAAAGTTAATCTAGATAATACTAATTGATTTGATATAACAATCGAGATAGATAATGATGGGATAATGATCAAGAACACATTTAGGCTGAGTGAACACATTAAGACATTTTTCATCCTTGAATAGCATGTATAAAATAATCAGAAAGCAGCTTGTAACTGGCGAATGTAAATTTCAATTCTTTCAAAAAATACCAAATTTTTAAATTAATTTAAGTGAAATTAATAAAACGTTAACTTTTTCAAGTTGTAAAATTATACGCTTCGTTTTACCTTCAATTCACTTTTAAAAACTCATATTGAATAAAACCTTGATTAAAATTTACATGGCATGTATTTAATCATTTTTAAAAATAGAATTGATTTAGAAACCAAAAATATGTCATATAAATATAGGTAAACTAGTTTTTCATCAGTCGATCACACAAACAACTGTGTATTTCCAATTTAGTTCGTGGCAACAAAGCCAAACCTGAGCAGACGGCTAGTTCAAATAAAAAATAAAAAATCTTGAACCAACAAACTCTGCATTTCATTCGATCCTTCCAAAGCATGTATTTCCCAATCGGATGGCCAAAGCACTTAAAAGTGAACTACAACGACAACACTCCCCTGCACTACCTGGCAGCCAGCAATGACAAGTCTTTTGTGGCAGTACTGAGCAGAAAAACTATCGGCATTTGGTTCTGCAAGGTGGGAGGCGTGTGACTAAATTATTTTATTTTATTAAAATAGGACATATAAAGCATTTGTATTTTTGTTTTGAAATTCATAAATGTCTTCTCAATAATCTTCTCCATGCACACCTTGATGCAGCCGAATGTGGAGTTGGTGAGTGTGAGGAGGTCGGAGGAGTGTCTCAAGCAGCATGGAGGCAACCTCTTCCTCACTTGGAAGCCTAACTCTTTACTAGTGGCTGTCGTCGTGAGTGTCCACTAATGCACTTGTTCATCAGAGTTTATCTATTGAAAGAATTTGCATTTGTATTATATCTTACTATTAAAAAACATTTATCAATATTTAATTTAAATAATTATTTGATTATACTTTATTAACTTCAAATTCAAAATGACCAGACCTCAGAAAACTTCATCCTTTTCTACAAACTCAACAAGAATGAAAAATACCCCACTTGTTATGAGCAAATGTAATTATTATTTATATTATTATTTTAATGATTATTTCATTCAATATTCATTTAATGATTATTTCATTCAATATTCATTTAATGTTTATTTCATTCAATATTCATTTAATAATATTTATTTTTATTTCGATAGTTTAAAGTTTTAACAAAATAATTATGGTTAATTGTTTATATTTAAAGTCAACCAACCATCCTTCCAACACCAGTTATCCAAACAGTGGCATGCCCGAAGAAGGAATCCCTAACCTTCAATCCATCCCCTCACTCACCCTCTCCCTTTCTCACCACGTCCAGATCCCTGGCGGGGTCACGAGGTGGGAGAGATCGTGATGCGAAATTGAGAGTTGCGAGTTGAATTCAGTTTTTCGAATTTTTAAACTTATATTAGCCTAAAATACCGGATTGTTCAAACACTCGTACTGTTGAGACCACCCAAAGCTCAACCCCCCCCCCCACGACAGCATGGTGAGCCTGAAGGAAGACTTGGTGGTGGGGACTGGCAGGGGGTTGTTGCAGCGGGTGGGGTGGGTGGATGGACGCGTCAAAACCAACTTCACCATTGAACTTGCTTCAGTGCCCTTCGCCACTGACCTGCAGCAGTCGAGAGGTGCTCGAGGGGGGGAGAGGGGAGAGGGGGTCAGTAACCAACCAACCAATCAACCAATTACTAATCTTTCACGCCCTTCTATCAACCCTTACCTCCAACCTATCCCACTCCACCACACCATCTGCACTCCACACCCATCTACCCATCATACCCACCTACCAACCACACTCAGCCACCCACCGATCACACCCACCCATCACACCCACCGACCAACCACACTCAGCCACCCACCGATCACACCCACCGACCAACCACACTCAGCCACGCCTCTGAATGACTCTTCGGTGTACGCCCACCACCTGGAATACAGCTCGCAGATTGGTGGCTTTGCCATCGTCCTGTCCAATGGCAAAGCAGCATTTCTTGCCTCACATTCCCTCAAGTTTGAACCAAACGTTAGTGCGACCTCATTTGAATAATTCTTGAATAAATGAATATTTAATGAATAAATATCTGATAAAAAATAATTAATAGGAAATTTGCGATTATATAATTAGAAATAAATTAATCTTAATGAATATTCAACAAGATATTGACTCCTCCCTCTTGAATAGCAAGTAGTAGGAGTATGGGCTCAAGAGATGTGTGACGTCACGAGTGTAGCTGTCAATCACAAGTTCTCCCTTCTGGCCTTCGCTGACAAGAGGTTCCTGATGGCCAACGTCACCGTCATCATCATCATCACCGTCATCATCATCATCACCGTCATCATCATCATCACCGTTATCATCATCATCATCGTCATCATCGTCATTAACAGTGGCACTGGAACAGTCTACCAGATGGATGAAGCAACTGGGTCTTTGGTGATCTCTCACAAGCTGGCCATCTCATCCAAGGATCTGCCAGGTGGTGGTGATGATGGTGATGTTATTGATGATGATGATGATGATGATGATACAGTAGATCTTTAGTCACACACTCAACACCCTTCCATTAACTCCACCTACACCCTCCACCCCCTCATTGTTTCCTACCCCCCCCCCCTCCAGACGCGAGGCAGATGTGTGGGGGGGTGGCGATAATGAAGTGGTCAATGGACGGGGCGGTGCTGGCGATGGCGTGGTACATGGGTGCGTTCGCCGTGTGGAGTGTCTTCGGGTCGCTCCTCTTCCACTCCACAGCGTTGTATGCTTGGTACGTCGGTGGTGGAAGGAGGGGGGGGGGGTGTGAGGGGTGAGTAGGTGGGATGGTGTGAATGGGTGGTGTTAGTGAGTGGGTGGTTAAGAAAGAATGGTAGTGTGGATGGGTGAATGGAGGGTGGTAGGGTGAATGGTTTAGGGGGATGGATGGGTGAGTGAGGGATGGTAGGGTGAATGGTTCAGGGGAGATGGATGAGTGAGGAATGGGGATAATCATACTTTTCAAAACTAAATTTGATTGCACACCACAGTGGCAACAACGTACACAACACCTTCAAGATCACCTCCATGGTCGCCTACTCAATATCACTCTTCAATACCTTCTTTTCAAACTATTGTCATTATCATCATCATCATCACTTCCATCATCATCATCATCATCATCATCACTTCCATCATCATCATCATCATCATCACTAACAGGAATGGGCTTGTGAAGGTTATCATTTATGGATGGTAAAGGAGGATGTGATTAAGAAGACGCCCAAGAAAGATGATGCTCATGATGATGATGATCGTGATGATAATGATGAAAATGGTAAAACTAAAGGCATTAAAAGTGATAATAAAGACAGTATTAACGATAAAACATCATCATCAAAACTTCCACCGTCAATGTCATCGTCATCACATACTATTGTACCATCCTTATCAACTGATGATATAGCATCATCATCACCACCAGCACTATCATCATCACAACTACCACCATCATCATCATCATCGGATTTGATTATTTTCAACTTCGTGAAGAGCTCTCTGTTCAACAATCCATTTTTGGTGGGCTTTCTTTGTTTCAATCTCCATTATCATCATCACCATCTCTTCCACCACCACCACCCCCATCATCGTCGTCATCATCATCATCATCACCAGGGCAACCAAGTACACCTACTGATGCAAGGAGAGGACAAGTTATACTTGAACCCTGAAGACGGCCTTGGAGAAGCTCCTCCCACCACCCATCAATCATCCTCTACTGTCGTCAGCAACCGCCAATGGCACGTCTTGACTCCTCCCACTCCATACCTTGCTAACAACTGGCCAATCAGGGTAAGGGTGTCTTTTTAAAAAAATATTTAATTCTTTTCAAAACATAAATAAAGGCGAGATATGTAAATGATAAAATTATTTTAATTTAATTTTAGTCATTTTGTCCAACCATTCACAGTTCGCTGCAATGAGCTCATCAGGGCATTGGCTGGCGGTTGCTGGTAGGCGTGGCTTCACACATTACTCCCTCCTATCACGTCGATGGAAAATGTTCGGCAATGAAACACAGGTTGTAGTAGTAGTAGTTGTAGTTAATCGTGTTGTAGCTGTAGTTAATCGTGTTGTAGCTGTAGTAGTAGTAGTAGTAGTAGAAGTAGTAGTAGTAGTAGTAGTAGTAGTAGTAGTAGTAGTAGTAGTAGTAGTAGTAGTAGTAGTAGTAGTAGTATTAATAGAAGTTGTAGTTGTGTTAGTTTTAAGGGTTGTAGTTTTAGGAATGTCAGTTGATTTGCAAAAGTTGTATAGTTGTGTGAATGAACAGCTTAGTTGTTGCATTGCAGGGAACCCAACTCAACCCCACCACCACTTTCACCACTACCACTACTACCACCACCACCACTACCACCACCACCACTTGCAGCACCACCACTACTACCACCACTACTACCACCACCACCACTACCACCACTACTTACACCACCACCACCACCACGGCAGGAGAGGGACATGGTGGTGACCGGGGGCCTGTCGTGGTGGAAGGAGTTTGTTTGCGTGCCCTGCTACAACTTCCTAGACCAGAAGAATGAGGTGTGTTTATGTGTGTGTGTTTTTGTGTGTGTTTATGTGTGTGTGCGTGTGAATTTTATTTACTAATTTATTTTAAATTGAAAAAATTAATTTCTTATTTATTTCGAACGACTCGCATGCGTTCAAGCACTGACTGACGAGGACACGCCATGGCACCCGACAGATGCGCCTGTACTCGCGGGAGAGCAGGCTGGACAACAGCAGCGGCATGAGCTGCCACCGCACCCAATCAGCCACTAGCCTCACCAACGTCTTCCTCGACCTCCTCATCACCCTCTCCCACGACTGCACCATCTCCATCTTCTCTCTCTCCAGGAGCAGTCTTCCCAAAGGTGTCTTGGTCGCCTCTATTGAGCCATTCTGTTGATTATTCAGAGCCACTTAAGCCGCCATCAACCACCCTAACCACTGCCGAATTTAACCAAACCACCAACGATGATCACAATTGATTTAACCACAACTACCACAACTACAATTAAATACTATCAACTACCCTCACCAACCACAACTACAATTAAATACTATCAACTACCCTCACCAACCACAACTACAATTAAATACTATCAACTACCATCACCAACCACAACTACAATTAAATACTATCAACTACCCTCACCAACCACATCAACCACAACCACCAACCCTTGCCACCACAGCGACCAACCAGGCGGTCATGTCTCTCTTGCAGGAGATCAACATCGACAACTTCATCCCCCACCCCTCCAACGTCCTCGCCATCACCCTCACCTCCCTACGCACCGATGCAGGTCATCATCATCACCACCACGACCATCATCATCATGATTATCATTATCATCACCACCAGTATCATCATCATGATCATCATCATCCTCACCACCACAGGCTGTGAGCAGACGGGCAAGACAGACAAGCAGGCGGAGAGCATTCTGATCAACGTGTCTGGTCGTCTGCTCCTCTTCCAGCGGGACCGCTGTCTAGACACCCACCACTACCCTCCCAACAGCTGGGTCCGTCTCAATATGTTATTATATTTTCATTATTTGTTTTCTAGCCTACCCAAGTCTATCTCCACCCACCACACCACACCACATGGCGACTACAGCTGGCGTTCACAGCACCTGTGGTGGTGGCGTCGTCAGTGGAGACGATGTGGTTGTCGTGGAAGTGCAACCAGCACAAGCCTCATCTCACCGACGCCCTGTGGCTCGGCTGTGGTGCTTCAGGTGCTACTACTACTACTACTACCACTTCTATTACTACTACTACTACTACTAGTACTTTAAAAAAAAATTATTATTATTATTAATGTTATTAATTATTATTTAAACTTATAGTTAAGCACCTCAAAGCCACTACAAGCAACAACGGCACGACAGGCCTCAAGGTGTGGCTGCCTCTGCAGTCGAGCGAGAGCAGCAGCAGCAGCAGGAAGGGCTTTCTCTCGAAGCGCATCATGCTGCCCTTCAACGCCGACATCTACCCTCTAGGTGCTCATGATGACGATGATGATGATGATGATGATGATGATGATGATGGTGCTGATGATTATGGTAATGATGGAGGAATATTCATTTGCCGCTCTGGACCACCACAGCGATGCTCTTTGAGGCGGGAATCATCTTGGGAGCGATGACTGAGTCGATGCCGCAGCCTGCACGTGATGCATCATCATCATCATCATCATCTTCTTCCTCCTTCTCATCTTCATCATCTTCTAACTCCTTTTCCTACTTACTGCTTGAAAGAACGGTTAGCTATTTAACTTCCATCTATTCCATCATCCATTAATGCATCCACCTACTCGTCCATTTGTCTACTTTTCCATCCATCCATCCATCCATCCATCCATCTATCTATCCATCCATCCATCCATCCATCCATTCATCCATCCATCCATCCATCCATCCATCCATCCATCCATCCATCCATCCACCAATCCATCCATCCATCCATCCATCCATCCATCCATCCATCCATCCATCCATCCATCCATACATCCATCCATCCATCCATCACTTCAGAGCCAGGTATATCTTCACCACATCTTGAGACAACTTCTCAGGAGGAAGTAAGTCTGGAGGAATGTCTTGTCACTCAAAACTTTTTACTATTTATTCACTACCAACCCTCAACCAACCATTCGAGCTCAACCACCTATCCAACTATCCCCTCCAACCACCCATCTAAACACCAACTACCACCCCTAAACTCTAACTATCCACTCAACCCTTTTTCAACCACCACCAACCCCACCCTCCAACCTTGCACAGCCTGGGCATCCATGCACTGGACATAGCAAGGTCATGCACTGGCCTGGTTTACTTTCCTCACGTGCTGGAGTTGCTGGTGCATGAGGTGTTGGAGGAGGAGGCCACCTCGAAGGAGCCCATCCCTGGTCAGGGGGTGGTTGTGGTTGTGGTCAGGGGGTAGTTGTGATTGTGGTTAGGGGGGGCAGTTGTAGTTATGGTCAGGGGGGGTAGTTGTGGTTGTGGTCAGGGGGTAGTTGTGGTTTTGGTCAGGGGGTAGTTGTGGTTGTGGTCAGGGGGTAGTTGTGGTTGTGGTCAGGGGGGGGTGGTTGTGGTTGTGGTTAGGGGGGTGGTTGTGATTGTGGTTAGGGGGGGGGGCAGTTGTGGTTGTGGTCAGGGGGGGGTAGTTGTGGTTGTGGTCAGGGGGTAGTTGTGGTTGTGGTCAGGGGGTAGTTGTGGATTGTGGTTAGGGGGGGGGGGCAGTTGTGGTTGTGGTTAGGGGGGTAGTTGTGGTTGTGGTTAGGGGGGGGGGGCAGTTGTGGTTGTGGTTAGGGGGGTAGTTGTGGTTGTGGTCAGGGGGTAGTTGTGGTTGTGGTCAGGGGGTAGTTGTGGTTGTGGTCAGGGGGTAGTTGTGGATTGTGGTTAGGGGGGGGGGGCAGTTGTGGTTGTGGTTAGGGGGGTAGTTGTGGTTGTGGTTAGGGGGGGGGGCAGTTGTGGTTGTGGTTAGGGGGGTAGTTGTGGTTTTGGTTAGGGGGGGGGGTAGTTGTGGTTGTGGTTAGGGGGTGGGTAATTGTGGGGAAAATTGGAGTGGGGACGAGCTAGGTTTAAACAACCAACACCACCACTACTTATTCCACCACAACCATCGCAAAGACAACCACCACGACAGACGCCCTGCTGCCTCGTGTGGTGGCATTCGTCGAGGAGTTTCCAGAGCACCTGCAGACGATCGCCCACTGCGCCAGGAAGTCTGACGCTGCCGTCTGGGAGTGCTTCTTCTCCGTCGTTGGCAGTCCCTCCGACCTCTTCCAGGTGCGTGTTATTGTGTGTGTGTGTGTTAGTGTGTGTGTTTGTTTGTGTGCGTCGTGCGTGCACTACCACTACTACTACTACTACTACTACTACTACTACTACTACTACTACTACTACTACTACTACTACTACTACTACTACTACTACTACTACTACTACTACTACTACTACCACAGAACTGTCTGCAGTCTGGAGAGCTGATGACAGCCTCCTCTTACCTGATCATCCTGTAGAACCTCGAGACGCCAGCACAAGCTAGAATGGTCTGATGGACTCCATTGGGAGCTTTGTTTTATCCGCCACTACAACCATCACCTCCACAACTACTACCACCACCACTACAACTACTACCACTACAACTACTACCACCACCTCAATTGCAACCAATACGACAACAGCATGCAGTGGCTCTGCTGGACGCTGCGTTGGACGCCTCAATGTGGGACCTCGCCAGGGATCTGGTCAGATACCTGTCTGCCATTGGTCAGTGTCCTGCTTCAAATTAGTTCAATTACATTTAGGGAATTGTAATTGTTAAAACTTATTATAATTAATTATCAATTTCAATTAGTAAAATACCCTAGCGAGTGTTTTAAGTGTCTTTAATTATTCAGTGGTTCTGTATTTTGAAATTAATCAACTTAAAAATAACTAAACCACTGTCGCCTCATCACTACCAACCCCCCACAGTTAACGACACCTCACCAGCCACACCTGCCACAGCCACTGGTGGTCGTAAACGCCAGAACAGTCAGTCAAAGTACGTCAACTTCTACACCCCTTCTACCCCCACCTCGACAGGGGCGGTAGTGCTGGACCAAAGGGCCGATCCATTCATGCACACGGGGGTGTACAGGGCGAGGAGTTTAAGCAAGGAGGAGAACTTCGCTAAGGCTGTTGAGTCACCTGTGGGAGGAGCTAAGAGGTGGGTGGGTAGGTGGGAGGAGCTAAGAGGTGGGTGGGTAGGTGGGAGGAGCTAAGAGGTGGGTGGGTAGGTGGGAGGAGCTAAGAGGTGGGTGGTGTTGTGGGCGATATTTGAATGTTTCGAGGAGATGGTTTTGGGTAAATGGTGAAGAGGTGAAGGGAATGGGGCTTGTTAACTTCAAACAAACATAAATGCAGTTCTATAGAAACCCCACTGCCACACTATCCTGCCACCACACCACCCTGCCACCACACCACCCTGCCACCACACCATCCTGCCACCACACCATCCTGCCACCACAATATCCTGCCACCACACTATCCTGCCACTACACCACCCTGCCACCACACCATCCTGCCACCACACTATCCTGCCACCACACCATCCTGCCACCACACTATCCTGCCACTACACCACCCTGCCACCACACCACCCTGCCACCACACTATCCTGCCACCACACTATCCTGCCACCACACCACCCTGCCACCACACCACCCTGCCACCACACCACCCTGCCACCACACCACCCTGCCACCACACCACCCTGCCACCACACCATCCTGCCACCACACCACCCTGCCACCACACCACCCTGCCACCACACCACCCTGCCACCACACCACCCTGCCACCACACTATCCTGCCACCACACCATCCTGCCACCACACTATCTTGCCACTACACTATCCTGCCACCACACCATCCTGCCACCACACCATCCTGCCACCACACCACCCTGCCACCACACCATCCTGCCACCACACCACCCTGCCACCACACCACCCTGCCACCACACCACCCTGCCACCACACCACCCTGCCACCACACTATCCTGCCACCACACCATCCTGCCACCACACTATCTTGCCACTACACTATCCTGCCACCACACCATCCTGCCACCACACCATCCTGCCACCACACCACCCTGCCACCACACTATCCTGCCACCACACTATCCTGCCACTACACCACCCTGCCACCACACCACCCTGCCACCACACTATCCTGCCACCACACTATCCTGCCACCACACCACCCTGCCACCACACCACCCTGCCACCACACCACCCTGCCACCACACCACCCTGCCACCACACCATCCTGCCACCACACCACCCTGCCACCACACCACCCTGCCACCACACCACCCTGCCACCACACCACCCTGCCACCACACTATCCTGCCACCACACCATCCTGCCACCACACTATCTTGCCACTACACTATCCTGCCACCACACCATCCTGCCACCACACCATCCTGCCACCACACCACCCTGCCACCACACCATCCTGCCACCACACCACCCTGCCACCACACCACCCTGCCACCACACCACCCTGCCACCACACCACCCTGCCACCACACTATCCTGCCACCACACCATCCTGCCACCACACTATCTTGCCACTACACTATCCTGCCACCACACCATCCTGCCACCACACCATCCTGCCACCACACCACCCTGCCACCACACTATCCTGCCACCACACTATCCTGCCACTACACCACCCTGCCACCACACCACCCTGCCACCACACTATCCTGCCACCACACTATCCTGCCACCACACCACCCTGCCACCACACCACCCTGCCACCACACCATCCTGCCACCACACTATCCTGCCACCACACCACCCTGCCACCACACCATCCTGCCACCACACCATCCTGCCACCACACCATCCTGCCACCACACCATTCTGCCACCACACTATCCTGCCACTACACCACCCTGCCACCACACCACCCTGCCACCACACTATCTTGCCGCCACACCACCCTGCCACCACACCATCCTGCCACCACACTATCCTGCCACCACACCACCCTGCCACCACACTATCCTGCCACCACACTATCCTGCCACCACACTATCCTGCCACCACACTATCCTGCCACCACACTATCCTGCCACCACACTATCCTGCCACCACACCACCCTGCCACCACACCATCCTGCCACCACACCATCCTGCCACCACACTATCCTGCCACTACACCACCCTGCCACCACACCACCCTGCCACCACACCATCCTGCTACCACACTATCCTGCCACCACACTATCCTGCCACCACACCACCCTGCCACCACACTATCTTGCCACCACACCACCCTGCTACCACACCATCCTGCTACCACACTATCCTGCCACCACACCATCCTGCCACCACACCATCCTGCCACCACACCACCCTGCCACCACACTATCCTGCCACCACACTATCCTGCTACCACACCACCCTGCCACCACACTATCCTGCCACCACACCACCCTGCCACCACGCTATCCTGCCACCACACTATCCTGCCACCACACCACCCTGCCACCACACCATCCTGCCACCACACCACCCTGCCACCACACTATCCTGCCACCACACCACCCTGCCACCACACTATCCTGCCACCACACTATCTTGCCACCACACCACCCTGCTACCACACCATCCTGCTACCACACTATCCTGCCACCACACCACCCTGCCACCACACCACCCTGCCACCACACCACCCTGCCACCACACCACCCTGCCACCACACCACCCTGCCACCACACTATCCTGCCACCACACCACCCTGCCACCACACCACCCTGCCACCACACCACCCTGCCACCACACTATCCTGCCACCACACCACCCTGCCACCACACCATCCTGCCACCACACTATCCTGCCACCACACTATCCTGCCACCACACTATCCTGCCACTACACTATCCTGCCACCACACTATCCTGCCACCACGCTATCCTGCCACCACACCATCCTGCCACCACACCATCCTGCCACCACACCACCCTGCCACCACACTATCTTGCCACCACACCACCCTGCCACCACAATATCCTGCCACCACACTATCCTGCCACCACACCACCCTGCCACCACACCACCCTGCCACCACACTATCTTGCCGCCACACTATCCTGCCACCACACCACCCTGCCACCACACTATCCTGCCACCACACCACCCTGCCACCACACCACCCTGCCACCACACTATCTTGCCACTACACTATCCTGCCACCACACCACCACAGCAGACAACTTTCAGGATCCGCTGGAGCAGGACAACAAGGCATAGTGACGTCATCATCATCATCATCATCACCATCAGATCTCCATGGCGACAGGCTGGACGTCAACTCTGTGCTGGAGAGGCATGCCAGGAAGCTGATGACCTCCTACGCACTCTTCCATCTAGCCAGGTGCTCTTGATGATGATGATGACTATGATGATGATGATGATGATGATGATGAGAGTAGAGATGGTGGTGGTGGTGATGATTGTGGTCGTGATGATGGTGATTATGATGCAACCACAGATTTGCAGCCAACCTTGAAAACTACCATTTGGTCGCTTGGTTGAAAAAAGAGAGGTGAGTGCTGATAATGATGATGAGGATGAGGATGATGAGGATGAGGATTATGAGGATGATGTTGATGAGGATGATGTTGATGAGGATGATGTTGATGAGGATGATGATGATACATTGTTTTTATTAAAAAAGTATTTCTCTATCTTTGTTCCATAACTTATCAATCTATGCACAAAGACACGCATCCTTCCACCTCCACTCCATCTTCTCTTTCTCTTTTACTCCCTAACCCTTCCTCGCTCCCTCCCCTCAGACTGACCTCAGCCCGGGTCGAGGACTTCGTGGCGGCCCTGAAGGTGCTCCACAGGGACTCTCAATGGCCCCTGCCCATCGTGCCCACCTTCCAACTGCCCAAGCTCGCCTCTGGTGTGTTCGTTGGAGGGGGGGGATGGAGAGGAGAGAGGGTGGGTGGGTAAGGGGGAGGTGCGTGTGTGGTGGTTGGTATTTAATTCTCTTTTACCGTTTTGGATGAGTTAATGGATTGATGGATGGATGACTGGATGGATGCATGCATGGATGAATGGATGGATGCATGGATGAATGTATGGATGCATGGATGGATGCATGGATGAATGGATGGATGGATGGTAAGATCACCACCACCTCCACGACAGTCTCCAGTCTGCAGATGTCGTCTGCTGGCACCTCGATAAATGACGTCAGCAGTGAGAAGTCTTTTGATGCGGACGTCCTCCAGAGATGTGTGTGGGTGGAGGGTAGGGGGAAGAGGTTGAGGGAATGTTCGTGGTGGGTGAGGTGGAGGGATGTGCGTGTGGAGGTTGAAGAGTTGGGGGAGGCTTGATCATTTCCTCCTCCACAGCAAGCAGTCTTGACCGCTCTGAACTGGGCTCCACATCCGCCCTCGACTCCTGGGCTTCCTCCCCTACCGCCTGCCCTGAGGTCCTCATCATCATCATCACCCTCATCACCACCATCATCATCATCATCACCCTCATCATCATTATCACCATCATCATCATCATCATGACCATCATCATCATCATGCAGACGATGGCTCCTTCAGAGGTGGACAAGTTGTGCCTTGACCTCTTGTGCATCAGCACTGGCAGTGACCAGGCCAGGCTGCAGTTAAGGTGGGTGTTGATAATGATGTCGATGATGATGATTATGTTGATGAGGATGATGATGACGATTAAGATGAAGATGACGATGAAGATGATGATGACGATGATGATGGTGATGATGATGATAGCGACGACGACTACTCGTACAAAGGTACCTGTACCAAGTGCTGATGGAGGCGGAGTGTTTCGAGTGGGCGTTGGTGGTGAGTGTACTGCTGCAGGAGGCGTGTCTCTTCAGCAGGACCGTCGCCTCCGCCTACCTGCCCTCCACGCCCCACGCCACCATCCTGCGCATGCTCCAGGGCGCGCAAGCCTTCGTCACGTGGTGCCAGAGCGAGTGGTGCGTTTGTAGGTGATGGTGGGGATGGGGGTTGGTTGTTTGTAGGTGATGGTGGGGATGGGGGTTGGTTGTTTATTGGTGATGGTGGGGATGGGGGTTGGTTGTTTGTTGGTGATGGTGGGGATGGGGGTTGGTTGTTTGTTGGTGATGGTGGGGATGGGGGTTGGTTGTTTGTAGGTGATGGTGGGGATGGGGGTTGGTTGTTTGTTGGTGATGGTGGGGATGGGGGTTGGTTGTTTGTTGGTGATGGTGGGGATGGGGGTTGGTTGTTTGTAGGTGATGGTGGGGATGGGGGTTGGTTGTTTGTAGGTGATGGTGGGGATGGGGGTTGGTTGTTTTTTGGTGTGGGGGGTGATGATGACGATTCGGATCATTCATGCATGATACATTTTTATGGTGTCTTCTTTAAATTTACTTTTATTTTTGAAACTAAAATACCAAATTCGGCCATCCATAACTTTAGGACAACATCATTTTTGGCTTCTATTTCGGACATTATTGCTTTAACCCTTTATGACGCACAAAATAGTTCTCTCACTTAATATATCCCTATTTTCGGACTTTTTGAAAAATAATTAGTTTAAAATGTCTGAAGATGTTGATTTATTATGCACTTCTCACTGCCACAGCCACTAAAACGACCACACAGTCCTGGCTACCTGTCGCTGGTGGCCAGTCTGCAGGAAGACCTCATGCTGCTGCACAGTCTCGAGAAAAAAGTCACCGCATCATCATCATCATCTTCATCATCATCGTCGGCTCCCAACAAGAGGCTGTCCCTGCATCACCAACAACAACGGGAAAAGATTGTTCCGGACTCGAAGATTATTTCGGACTCGGATGCGCCTGCCTTCAACATTGACCACTGTGAGCCCAGGGAAGTGCGCAAGGAGGTCGTCAATGGAATTGGTAATGATGCTGCTGCTGTGAAGCAGGGTGGTGCTGATGATGATGAGGGTGGTGAAGGCGATGATGATTATGATGATGGAATTAAAGAAACTCCCGAAGACAAAAGGATGTGCTCAGTGTCTTGATGGAGCCTGCAACTCTCTGATTCTTTTCAGTTCCTTTTCTGCATGTGCGAGTGGATTCGATCCCATTCAGTTGCATCATTTATGATTGTTCATATTATTCATGATTGTTCAGATCCTATCGGGAGCTGTATTTCTCTTTTGTCACTTCCGTTCAAGAACTATGACATCGCCCTGTAGCGTCAAAGGCAGTGTCCGTCCGCAACCATGACCAAAGCACTCCACTTTCTCATTCGACTCTACTCCACCCAACCTCTTCACTCCACCTCTTCACTCCACCTCTTCACTCCACCTCTTCACTCCACCTCTTCACTCCACCTCTTCACTCCACCTCTTCACTCCACCTCCTCATTCCACCTCCTCACTCCACCTCCTCATTCCACCTCCTCACTCCACTTCTTCACTCCACCCAATCTCTTTCCTCCACTTCCTCACTCCACTTCCTCACTCCACTTCCTCACTTCACTTCCTCACTCCACTTCCTCACTCCACTTCCTCACTCCACTTCCTCACTTCACTTCCTCACTCCACTTCCTCACTCCACTTCCTCACTCCACTTCCTCACTCCACTTCCTCACTCCATCTTTTCACTGCACCCAACCTCTTCACTGCACTTCCTCACTCTACCTCCTCACTCCACCCAACCTCTTCACTCCACCTTCTCACTTCACCCAATCTTCTCATATTATCTCCACCTCGTCTCTCTCCCTCTACTCCACCTCCTCACTCCCCCTCTACTCCACCTCCTCTCTCTCCCTCTACTCCACCTCCTCACTCCCCCTCTTCTCCACCTCCTCTCTCTCCCTCCACTCCACCTCCTCACTCCTTCTCTAATCTACCTTCTCTATCACTCCAACAAGCGCCTTCGAAGCGTACCATTACAGTGATTAAGCGCCATAAGAATGATTTCTTTCCACCACTGCAGAAGCTCGACTTTCCTTGATCCATCGTCGTATTTTATAATTAAATGGTCTTCAAAATTATTAATTTCTTTTTTATTATTTATATTTTAAGTTAACAATTTTTTTCTTTTTAAATAGATTGAATTCAATTGATAAATATGATATTTTGTGAGTTTTTAAGTGTCGAGCTTGAAATAATAATCGAATATTTGTGGGAGGGACGTTTGTTCCAACTATTGCACGTGTAATGTGGGCTAAAATGCTTGACCATGCAAAAAGAATTATAAATTAATCGCTTACTCACTTAATTCGGTCATTTATATCTTAATAATTACTTACTTTGTATTCATTAAATCATATTATCAGAAAAAACTATTTAAAAAAATTATATTAATAATTGTGATAGTGGTGATGATAATGATAGTATGACAATCATCATCACCAGCTCACAGCCTTAGTTCCATTTTTTCAATGTATTGTACCAAGAGTTGTAATGATGTTATGCAGCAACAACTTACGTTTGTTATTTTAATAAAGATCAAAAATATACATTCATTTTATTTTATTAGATTTAATAATTAACCTAAATATTTGGAAAAAATAGTTTTAATTTAAAAAGGTCCGTATTGTATTTTGGTTATTTTAAAATTTTGTCGGATTAAATATTGGTCCGTTTTAAACAAATATTTAGTCCGTCAAACACCCTACCGGGTCTCTATTGATAATTTCCCGTTCTTTACGAGTTTACTTGTCTTCATCACGCTTAGGTCTGTTTTAATGCTATTTATACATTTAATTTTTGGTTTTATTAATTAATTTTACAACTAAACACAATCTGCTAGGCCAAGGCCTACATAATCTCTTTGCGCTGTACATTTCAATTTAAATCAATAATATTCATCAGAGTAAGAGTTTTAAATATCTTTCAAATTAATAAAATTTATTGACTAATCCTTTTATAAAATCTGATCTATCTCGTTCTCTAGTTTAGTAGCACTTAAGTTGAATAAAAGCAATGGCAATATAATAGTGATTTAAAAATAATGGTAATTTAGTAGTTCTGCTGATTCTTGCTGATTATCATTAAATGTGTCTTCATCTGAAAGAAAATCTTTTTCACAAAACTTCATCTCCTTCACCAACCACAGCAGGAATGCAGAAGAACTACAAGACAGGCGACCTGGTCTTTGGCAAGGTGAAGGGCTACCCTCCATGGCCTGCCCGTGTGAGTGCTCAACTCTTTTTACAGGAAGAGGAAATTTAAGAAGATTAATTTTCGTGCAACCACTTTCCAATCATTCTTAAGTTTCACCGTGGAAACAATCACCATGCAGCCCAATCAACCACTTCCCAGATCAACCAAGTGCCCGCCTCGGTGCTCGTTCCGAAGGGCAAGTATCCTATCTTCTTCTTCGGCACTCACGAAACGTTGGTGCATTCCCTTCTCATTCAAGCTTCTTTATCTTGATTCAGGCATAAACTCCTCGATAGAGTATCTAAACACCTCTTTCACGACTATCTCAAATGCCCTTCTGTCACTCCTTACACCCCTTCTCTACCTCTCACTCCACCTTTCACTTCACCTTTCACCCTCTCCACTATTTTCCACTCCACTACACCTGCCACTCCACTCTACTCCTCTTCCCACTCCACTCTACTCTTACTCCCACTCCACTCCCTTTCATCTCGACTCCACACCACTGTACCAAACAGCTGCTACTTGTCGGCAAAGGACCTCTTTGCGTACGAGGAGTACAAGGACAAGTACGGGAGGCCGCAGAAGAGGAGGGGCTTCAACGAGAGCATGCACGAGATCCAACACAACCCCCTCGTCAAGCTCCTCGCCATCGTGAGTGCTTGTGTCTCTTTGGTGGGGGGGGTGGTTTGACAGGGGGTAGGAGGAGGTGGGGTGGTTTATCAGGGGGTAGGGTTGTTTGGAAGGGGTAGGGTGGTATGCCAGCGGTAGGGTTGTTTAAAGTGGAATATTGATATGCTGGTGACATGCCTACATTGGCTCAATGACTGCATTGCTGATTGGCAGGATGAAGAGGATGCTGCATGTGAAGAGGGTGGTAGTGGTGGAAGTGGTAGTGGTAGTGGTAGTGGTGGTAGTGGTGGTGGTGGTGGTGGTAGTGGTGGTGGAAGGGATGAGGGTGGTGGTGGGAAAGAAGAGGCTGTTGGAGTGATGGAAGGTGAAGTGAGTGAGAGAAAAATAAAGAAAAAGAAGTATAAAAAGTTGTCCAAAATGAGCGAGGGTGATGATGATGGTGATGAGGGTTTTAAAGGTGATGGTGATGATGATGATGATAATATGCAGAAAGATGATTATGATGGTGATAATGATATAATGAAGTCAGGGTTGGTTGGAGGAGTAGCTAAGGAAGGTCATGAACAAGATAATGGTGATGATGATGATGATGGTGTTAATGGTGGTGATAGTGGTGATGATCCTGATGATGATGCGCTCTCCAAAAAGAAGAGAAGAAATAAGAAAAAGAAGAAGAAATTGGAAAATGCTGTCAAGGAAGAGAGCATGGTTGGTGATTGAATGCATGCTTTTGGATTCTGCTTGGAAGAATGGATGGATGGATTGATTAATGATGGGATGGATGAATTGATAAAGGGATGGATGAACTGATGAAAGGATGGATGAATGCATATATAAATCCTCAATACATCAGAACGTAAAGAGTCAAAAATCTGAGCGGAAAAGAAGAAAGGAGAAGAAGCAGAGAAACGTTGAAGAGAAGGAGGAGGAAGAGGAGAAGGAGGAGGAGGAGAAGGAGAAGGAAGAGGAGGAGAAGGTCGTTAAGGTGGGTTTTTGGCGGGTGTTAGTTGTTTTAAAGTTTTAAAAGTGGAATTCTTGTTTGCAGAATGGTGCAGGAAGGAAGAGGAAGAGGAGGAGTGAAGGAGAGATGGAGGGAGGGAGGAAGAAGAGGAGGAGAGATGGAGAAGTGGAAGAAGGGAGGAAGAAGAGGAGGAAACGAGCTTCTAAAGAAGAGCAGAACGATGGAGGAGTGGATGATGGAATGAAAGATGCAGAAAATGATGTTATGAATGATGGAGTGGTGGTGAGGGGAGTGAAAGATGAAAGTTTTGATGAACAAGGTGGGTGTACTAAGCAGGAAATGGAGGAGGAGAAAAAAGAGGAAGAGGTGGAGGAAGAGGAAGAGGATGAGGATGAAGTGAAAAAGGAAGAGGATGAGGTTGCAAAGGAAGAGAAGGGCGAAATAGAAAAGAAGAAGAAAAAGAAAGATGAAGATGAGGAGGAGAAAGAGAAAAGGGCAAAGAAGAGAGAGAAGAAGAGAAAGGAGGAGGAGGTGGAGGAGGAGGGAGAGGGAGAGTGGAAGGAGAAGAAGGAGGAGGGAGAGAGGAAGGAGGAGGAGGATGAGGGAGAGAGGAAGGAAGAAGTCATTAAAAAAGAGAATGATGAGTTTGTGTTTGAAGCTGGTCTGAAGAAGGGTGGCGATGATAATGATGCTCATCGTTGCAGTGGTGATGATGATCAGAAAAATAGCGTGAAAGATGATGATGGTGATGATGAAGTGAAAGATGGTGTTGATGATGATGGTGACGTGAAAGAGATTTTAAATGATGATGGTCATGATGATGGTGATGTGGAAAAGGGTGTTGATGATGATGATGAAAGAAGAAACGATGGTGAAGGTGGGGACGACGAAGGAAAGGAAAGTAAGTGAAGTGTTGGAGGAGGTTTGGAATGCTCTCATCATCATCATCATCATCATCATCATCATCGTCATCATCCTTTCACAGATGGCGTTGTTGCTGCTGCTGATGATGATGATGATGATGCTGAGAGTGATGATGAGGACAGAGTAGGGAAGAAGAAGAAGAAGAAGAAGAAGAAGAAGAGGATGATGAGTTCGTCGTCTGAAGAAGCAGATGTCAAGAGGTTGGAAGGGGGATGGATGGGTGGATGGATGGATGGTTGGATGGATGAAGGTGTGGATGGATTGGTGAATATATGAATGGATGGATTGAGGGATGGAAAGATGGATAGTTAAATGGTTCTCAGCAATGAGAGATTGATGCACAGACAGAGTAGCAGCAGCAGCAGCAGCAGGAGGAAGAAGAAGAAGAAGAGGGAGGCAGTGGTGAGTGGTACATCATTGTCAGAGAAGCACCAGCATCGTCACGCTCCACTGCTCGATGCTCCTGATGATGATGATGCTCCTGCAAACAAGAGAGAGAAGAGGAAGTCAATGAGTGATGCTAAGAAGGAGGGGGAGGGAGATAAAGTGGAGGAGGGGGAGGGGGAGAGGAGCGTGAGAAAGGGAGGGAGGAGAGAGAGTGAGAGGGCGAGAGAGAGGCCTGCAGAGAGTCAGGAGAGTGTGCAGGCAGCAGGCAAGAAGAGGAGGAGGCCTTCGGGGAGAGGCGAAGGTTTGTGCTTGCTCTCACATAGTTTATAATCTCTTGCATTAGCCACTCCACACTCGACCACACCACACTCGCCCACACCACACTTGCCACACCACACTCGACCACACCACACTTGCCACACCACACTCAACCACACCACACTCGACCACAGCACACTCGACCACACCTCACTTGACCACTCCACACTCGACCACACCACACTCAACCACACCACACTCGACCACACCACACTCGACCACACCACACTCGCCCACACCACACTCGACCACACCACACTTGCCACACCACATCTCACCACGAACAGACGTTGAAGCTCTTCTGGAACGCATCGACGCAGGCATCAAGAAGGCTCTCAACACTGCACGACATGTGCGTGCCAGTGTGGTGTGGTGTGGTCAACTGTGGTGTGGTGTAGTGTGGTGTGGTCAACTGTGGTGTGGTGTGGTGTGGTCAACTGTGGGGTGGTGTGGTGTGGTCAACTGTGGTGTGGTGTGGTGTGGTTTGGTGTGTTGTGGTGTGGTCAAATGTGGTGTGGTGTGGTGTGATCGAGTGTAGTGTGGTGCGGTGGAGTCAACTGTGGGGTGGTGTGATGTGTCCATGAAACTTTTTCGTCTACTTCGATTTTAGCTTGCCACATCTGTCAAAGACCATGACATAACTACATCATCATCATCACCATCATCATCATCAGCACCACACCACGCCACACACTGCAGGACTTGTCGAAGTGTCTGTCGCTGATGAGGGAGCTGCAGTCGGTGCAGCTGAGCAGCCAACAACTCATCAGGAAGCCCGCCATCATGGCCACCATCAAGAAGGTGTCTTGTGCTTTTGTGGTGTCGTCGTCGTTGCGCTTACATTGTTCACTGTGTCTTAACGGTTCTTGATGCTCCCCACCACCCTCCTTCTTTCCCACCACCCTGTTTCCACACCACCACCCAACCAACCCCCACCATCATCATCATCATCACCGCCGCCCAACCAACCTATCATCTCATAATCACCCTTCTCCATCATCATCATCATCACCTTCTTTCTAAATCATTGGCAGTGTCGCAAGTACCAGGGCAGTGCCGAAGTGAGGGACATTTCTGAGGCGCTCTACAACCACTTCCGCAGTCTCTTCAGCATCTCTCAGATGAGGGTGAGGTGGAGGGAAAGAGGAGGAAGTGGAGGGGCGGTAAGAGGGTGAGGTGGAGGGAAAGAAGAGGAAGTGGAGGGGAGGGAAGAGGGTGAGGTGGAGGGAAAGAAGAGGAAGTGGAGGGGAGGGAAGAGGGTGAGGTGGAGGAAGAATTGGAACAGTGGAGTGGATTCAAAGAGGGATGGAGGAAGGTGGTTTAAGGGGAAAGAAGGTGTGTGTATGCATGAGCAAGAGGGACGTTAAATGCATCCTTTGGCACCTCATCTTCACTCCTCCTACTCCTCCTCCTCCCTTCTCCATCATCAGGCTCCTCCACAAGATAGTGCCCCGCTGAAGCTACAAGCTGCCACTGCCGCTTCTACTGATGACGTCACTACAACCACTTCCACCGCAACTACTACTGCAGCTACTACTACTTATACTACCCTTACTACTACTATCACTACCACTAATACTTCTGTGGCTGCCACAATCATCACCACTAATACAACAAGCTCCAATACTACAAACACTGCAACTACTGCTGCTTCAACAACATCTACTCTTTCTGCAGCTACCATCTCTCCATCCACTTCTACCCATCCTACAACTACTACTGCTTCTGTTGCAACAACAACAACCACCACTAATACAACCCCAACATCGGCTACTGTTACTTCACCAGTTACTTTGATGACCACAGCAGCCCTAGCAACCACCTCTTCCACTACTGATACGTCATCTGTCACTGCAGAAACACCCTCTCAGCCATCCACTCTCCAACCACCGCCTCACCAAAGCACACTGGCAGGTTGGCACTCCGCTGTGTTGTCAGACACAAAATGCCCACTTGCATGAAACATTCCCAAATATTCGGACCTTAAATGATCACTTGGTTTCATCCCATCCACTCAGACAGCAGTGTTGAACAAGCAGTCCATCCGTCCACCCACCCTCCTTCTCTCTCCACCCACCCTCCTTCTCTCTCCACTCACTCGACACTCCCCCCTCCATCTAGCCTTCTCTTCTCTCCAAAACCATCAGACAATCATCATCATCACCACCAAGGCAACCACAACAACAGCAGCAGCAGCACGCATGACTCATCACATCATCGAAGGAGTGACTCATCCAAGCATGACGTCACAAAATCTTCACGTTCCTCTAAAGGCTCGTCCACTCAGGAGGTCTCCATCATCATCATCATCGTTACCACAGTCGCAACCACCACTGGCATCATCATCATCACCACCACCACCACAGAAGCAGGAGCTGAAGCAGCTGGAGGAGCGCATCAACAGCATCATGGCGAAGGTCGCCACCCAGCCTGCCAGCCACCACCCCCTCCCTTCCCACCACCACCACAAGCGCTCCAGCCACAACGATGATCACGTGATGGACGACGATGAACTGCACAGTCTCTTGGGAATCTGACAACCACCCCTTCCACTCCATCACCCACTATCATCATTATCACCAACACCAATACTATCACCATTATCACCAACATCACTAC
The DNA here is from genome assembly GCA_943735955.1 of Piscicola geometra. Lineage (NCBI taxonomy): Eukaryota > Metazoa > Annelida > Clitellata > Hirudinida > Piscicolidae > Piscicola > Piscicola geometra. The sequence continues at coordinate 9,303,303 of OX030960.1, forward strand.
TATCATCATTATCACCACCACCTCTCCCACCTGACAACCAAACTTTTCAGTTCATTCGACAGAGGACGCCCTTCAAGCTTTTGAATAATAAATATTAACTGACTGGTGCTTGTGTGCTTGAAGGAAGCTCTCGATGCGAAATGACCAGTGAGTCCTCAAGAGGATATAAGCAGAAAGACTGCATCTGCGCACTATGCAGTCACCATAAGTTCTCATCTATTAAGGAATATGAAAAATCAAACGGTGCAACTACAAACAACAAATCCTTTGTGAATAGGTGAGTAAAAATTATGTACAGCGAGTAAAAGTGGAACGGCAGTTCTAAAAACTTGTGATATTGTCAGTAATGCCCCAGTGTCAAAATCACCCTCTGGTGGTTGGCATCATCATCATCATCCAGTAGTGACCATCATCATCACCACCCTTTAGAGATCATTATCATCACCCCTCAATCCTCCATCGACCACTGGTCTTCCTGGTCGTCGTAGTCACTGCCACTGCTGTTCTGCAGACTTTATGTGTGTGCAATGGCTAACAAACATGCTTGCAAATACGTACACAAACATATACAAATACAAACACACACAAAGCTGCACCTCTTGGCAAAGCATGTGAAGAAGAAGACTCTGCGCAGTTTCCTGTTGAAGAAGAAGTAGTTGAAGAACCACAAGCAGTCCTCATAAGGCTCAAACACCTGGTTCTCGTTGTAGCTGTTGTGTTGATGTGTGTGTTGTTGAGGGGCCTGTTTGTGTGCATGCATACACACACACACACACACAGACCTGTATGCCTTACACTCATGCAGACATATCTCGGCATCAATGGCACTCCACAACTGCTTCGAGATCAGGTCGCTCTCACTGCCGAGCACTGCCATCAGCTGACAGTTGATCGTGTTGATGAGTGCCTGTTGTGTCAGAGCAGCTGATTAAAGCACTGTTCAATCTTTGAAAGCACATTACAAATAATAATTATTATCATTATCAATCAATCTTATAATTGTCCTCATCCTCCTCAGCGCACAGGGATGTCAGAGATGAGAGTGAAGTCTTCAGAGCGCGACTGAGAGAAGTCGTACGAGGGCTGGAAGGACTCATTGAGGGTCGAGATGAGGTAGAAGAGTGTTTTCACCGAGATCGCGTCGCACAACGTGTCTCCATCTATATTCTTGGTACACCTGCCATTTAAAAAGGTTATTAGAAAACTGGAATAAAAAAAACTGAAATAATTTTATTGCTTATACAAAATTCATTATAATTAACAAATGCATATATAGATCAGCAAATCCCTTCTATGGATCATGATCAGGAGTATGGAGGCTACCTCGAAGGACTGAGACCGTAGATGCTGTTGGGTGGTGAGAGGGCTTGCAGATCGTATGGCGACATGCCTGACTTGATGCTCATGTCCTTGAACAACTTCTTGTCCTTGGTGATCATCTTGCAGCTGTAACTCTCCAGCCTTGGTGCGTTTGCATGATAAGTGAGTGGGTGCTATATGAATTCGACATGCAATCGATGGAACATACTTCGCTTCGAAGAAACAGTCACTCGTGCGTCTGGTCAGTGTGTGACTCAAGCCTTCCAACTTAGGATTTTCAAGCAGCTTCATTTTCAAGTTTCGAATTCACTCTTTTATGAATAAATTATAGAAGTGTATTTACAAGTATTCAAGATCCAGATTTTCAGATTATTTATTTGATATACAAAATAAATTATAAATGTAAAATACAATTGAAAGGAAACGAAACTAGAGAACAATAGAGAATCGAATGCGGAACTTTTGGTTCTACAAACAAATGGTAAGGTCAAGTTATTCTTTAGAGCTTAGTTTTTTTTAATAAAGTTGTTCATACTTTCTGAATATAAAACAAATTAAATTGTTGAAAAATTTGAATTTCAATTTATAATCTGCTAGTTTTGGAAATTATACATTTTCACTATATTATTTTTAATGTTCTGATTATATTGATAATTAAATAAACCTTTTATATAAAAAATTTTCATACAATTTATAATAAGAAAATATTGTGACGTTTTCCTAATGGTGGCAAGGGTGGTTGCCTTTAGTGAGATACTGTCTGATGTCTTGGCTTTAATAACTGAACATTGCTATTTACCCATTATCTAACGCTTTAAACTGCTAATCCAATACAATGGAACAAAAAAACCAACGCAATAAGAAAAGTACCAAAAAAAATTTGTTAAAATTAAAGAAAAGTGAAAATACTCCTTCAAGTACTGGAGTTTCGGAAACCCTCGATAACACCAATGCGACAGCAATGGTGGGCAACGACGCACTATCGGAATTCAATGTAACCTTGGATCCAAGGCTCAACTACGACATGGAACGTTTTATCGAAAATTTCGATTATACAATTTCGGAAACCGACGAAGGGGAAGCTTCTGATGTAAGACCCATTGATCAATCAACCTAAACATGAAAAGAACATTTGGAAATTTAACAAATATTGTTCAATAGTTTGCAATTTAAATATAAGCTACAATGTTGTTCTAATAGTGTTAGGATATTAGTCTTTTTGCTCATTACAAAGTCAAAGAATAAGCTATAAGCCGATTTATATATTGTTTTATACCTCAACAACAACAACAGCTTGAAGATTACCAAAACACGGAGATATTTTTCCGAAGTCCAACGTCGTTCCTCTCGAACATCCAGGCACTGGGCGACATGAGTGACCCCCAGACCAGGGCTCGTCTGCAAGTGATGCTCAGTGACGCTGGTTCGTCTTTTTCAAGAAATCAAGATCTTTACTAGTTGTGTCAAATAGTTTGATTGTTGCACACATACACACACACACACACACACATTTTTTCAATATTTTTTGCAGCAAAACTCAGTCTGATGAAGAAGTCTTCAAGTACCAAAACGTCTCACGAGGAAGAGGGCCTCAGCATGGAGGAGATGAGGGGCGTGTGTGCCAAGTTTCTGAAAATTAAACCCGAAAATTCCTTAAAAGAAAGGTTTCCATTTCAATTTAATATTTAGAATTTGAAAAATCAAAAAATACCTTCAATCTAAAAAGAGTATCAAAAACTCTTCTTTCTGAAGGTTAAAAGCAGGCATGCAGACAGCGCAGAAGCAGTGCAAGGCATCATCAAGCACCATCTCAAGCACCACCACCGCGACAAGCACGCCCATCACAAACAAACCTCCAAAGGACTTGGCAATGGACGAGCGCACACAGAGGATCATCTACCAGCAGCTTCGACAGGTGCAAGACAACCTCGAGAAGAACCACACCCTCTCCATATCGTCATCAGCATCTCTGTCTGCCTCTTCCTCTTCCTCCTCATCTCTCTCCTCCTCACAAACGTCAGTGGCTCACTCTCGAAGTCGTGCAAAGCACGCGAACGATGAGGGTGAGAGTGTCCTCCTGATGGGAGCTGCTCAGGGCTTCTACGAGCTCTGCCAGGTCACCACTTCAATTCACTTTGTCAATCGTTTTCGCTCTTCACTCACCCATCCACGAATGAATATATCTTTCACTCATCCACCCATCCACGAATGAATATATCTTTCACTCATCCACCCATCCACCAATGAATATATCTTTCACTCATCCACCCATCCACCAATGAATATACCTTTCACTCATCAACCCATCCACCAATGAATATATCTTTCACTCATCCACCCATCCACCAATGAATATATCTTTCAATCTTCCACCCATCAACGAATGAATATATCTTTCACTCATCCACCCATCCACCAATGATTATATCTTTCACTCATCCACCCATCCACCAATGAATATACCTTTCACTCATCCACCCATCCACCAATGAATATATCTTTCACTCATCCACCCATCCACGAATGAATATATCTTTCACTCATCCACCCATCCACCAATGAATATATCTTTCCTTCATCCACCCATCCACCAATGAATATATCTTTCACTCATCCACCCATCCACCAATGAATATACCTTTCACTCATCAACCCATCCACCAATGAATATATCTTCAATCATCCACCCATCCACCAATGAATATATCTTTCCCTCTTCCACCCATCCACCAATGAACATATCTTTCACTCTTCCACCCATCCACCAATGAACATATCTTTCACTCATCCACCCATCCACCAATGAATATACCTTTCACTCATCCACCCATCCACCAATGAATATATCTTTCACTCATCCACCCATCCACCAATGAATATACCTTTCACTCATCCACCAATGAATATACCTTTCACTCATCAACCCATCCACCAATGAACATATCTTTCACTCTTCCACCCATCCACCAATGAATATACCTTTCACTCATCCACCAATGAATATATCTTTCACTCATCCACCCATCCACCAATGAATATATCTTTCACTCATCCACCAATGAATATACCTTTCACTCATCAACCCATCCACCAATGAACATATCTTTCACTCTTCCACCCATCCACCAATGAATATACCTTTCACTCATCCACCCATCCACCAATGAATATATCTTTCACTCATCCACCCATCCACCAATGAATATATCTTTCACTCTTCCACCCATCCACCAATGAATATACCTTTCACTCACTCACCCATCCACCAATGAATATACCATTCACTCACTCACCCATCCACCAATGAATATACCTTTCACTCATCCACCCATCCACCAAAGAATATATCTTTCACTCTTTCACCCATCCACCAATGAATATATCTTTCACTCATCCACCCATCCACCAATGAATATATCTTTCACTCACTCACCCATCCACCAATGAATATACCTTTCACTCATCCACTCATACACCAATGAATATATCTTTCACTCTTCCACCCATCCACCAATGAATATACCTTTCACTCATCCACCCATCCACCAATGAATATATCTTTCCCTCATCCACCCATCCACCAATGAATATACCTTTCACTCATCCACCCATCCACCAATGAATATATCTTTCACTCATCCACCCATCCACCAATGAATATATCTTTCCCTCATCCACCCATCCACCAATGAATATATCTTTCACTCATTCACCCATCCACCAATGAATATATCTTTCACTCATCCACCCATCCACCAATGAATATACCATTCACTCATCCACCCATCCACCAATGAATATATCTTTCACTCACTCACCCATCCACCAATGAATATACCTTTCACTCACTCACCCATCCACCAATGAATATACCTTTCACTCATTCACCCATCCACCAATGAATATATCTTTCCTTCATCCACCCATCCACCAATGAATATATCTTTCACTCTTCCACCCATCCACCAATGAATATACCTTTCACTCATCCACCCATCCACCAATGAATTTATCTTTCCCTCATCCACCCATCCACCAATGAATATATCTTTCACTCATTCACCCATCCACCAATGAATATATCTTTCACTCATTCACCCAACCACCAATGAATATATCTTTCACTCATCCACCCATCCACCAATGAATATATCTTTCACTCATCCACCCATCCACCAATGAATATATCTTTCACTCATCCACCCATCCACCAATGAATATATCTTTCACTCATTCACCCAACCACCAATGAATATATCTTTCACTCATCCACCCATCCACCAATGAATATACCATTCACTCATCCACCCATCCACCAATGAATATACCTTTCACTCACTCACCCATCCACCAATGAATATACCTTTCACTCATCCACCCATCCACCAATGAATATATCTTTCCTTCATCCACCCATCCACCAATGAATATATCTTTCACTCATCCACCCATCCACCAATGAATATACCTTTCACTCATCAACCCATCCACCAATGAATATATCTTTCACTCATCCACCCATCCACCAATGAATATATCTTTCACTCATCCACACATCCACCAATGAATATATCTTTCACTCATCCACCAATGAATATATCTTTCACTCTTCCACCCATCACCACCCAAGCTATCGTACTTTGCATCAATGCATTCACCCAAAAACCTCTCCAAGGAGCTTGATAACGCCATCTATGATGATGGGGATGATGATAATGATGATGATGATGACAATGATGATGATGATGATGATGATTATAATGATGATGATGATGATAATGATCATTATAACCGTTATGATAATCGGCTCATCACCTCTCACAGATGGTGCTGGCGGAGGATGCGTCGTGCGTGAACGACCGCGACAAGGACCACACGACGCCCCTGATGGAGGCAGCCAACCGCGGCCACCACGACATCATGCACCTCCTCATCCACTACAACGCTGACATTAACTTTCGCTCCAAAGCAGGTGTGTGTGTGTGTGTGGGTGTGTGTGTGTGTGTGTGTGTGTGTGTGTGTGTGTGTGTGTGTGTGTGTGTGTGTGTGTGTGTGTATGTGTGTGTGTGTGGGTGGGTGTGGGTGTGGGTGTGTGTGTGTGTGTGTGTGTGTGTGTGTGTGTGTGTGTGTGTGTGTGTGTGTGTGTGTGTGTGTGTGTGTGTGTGTGTGTGTGTGTGTGTGTGTTATGTGTGTGTGTTTATGTGCGTTTATGTGTGTGTTCATGTAGCATCTTCCCCACAGGCCACACAGCACTGCACTACGCAGTGTCAAGGGGGAGGCTGGAAGCGATCGAGATCCTCTTGTGCAACGGCGCAGACCTCTCGCTCGTCGACCACAGTGGCCACACTGCTCTCATGGCAGCTGCCAGTCAGGGCAGTGTCGACGTCGCCAAGCTGCTCGTGCGCTACGGAGGCAACGTGCATGACTGCTCCACCGAGTTCAAGGAGTCGTCGCTCACACTGGCTGCGAACAAGGGCCACAAGGAGATGGTGGAGTACCTCCTCGACCAAGGAGCCGACATCGAGCACAAGACTGACGAACTGCACACGCCACTCATCGAGGCGTGCTTCGAGAACCACGTCGAAGTGGTCAGGCTGCTGCTGGCGAGGGGAGCGAACGTCAACTGCATGAGCGACTCCTGCGAGACGCCCCTCAGTCTGGCAGTCACCTCGGGGCATGTGGAACTGGCGCGCATGCTGCTCGAAAAGGGCGCCAATGTGAACGAGAGGAACGAGGAGGACTACACGCCCCTGATGGAGGCTTCCCAGGAAGGCAACGTCCAACTGGCTGCCCTCCTGCTTGCTCATGGTGCGTCCATCCTGATGTCTGCCTGCTGCCTGCTTGTCTGCCTGCCTGCCTGCTTGTCTGTCTGCCTGCCTGCCTGCTTGTCTCACTCATCCTTCCTTGCCCTCAACACTCACCCTCCCATCTACCCCATTTATCCTTTCTCCCATCCAATCTTTTCTCACCTAACCTCCACCCGCCCCCTTTGCACCTGCACCACATAGACGCCGACATAGATGCGCTGACAGAAGAGCTGCGAGAGACGGCCTTGAGTCTGGCGTGCCGAGGGGGTCTGGTGGAGATGGTGCAGTTGCTGGTGTTGGAGGGCGCGAACATCGAGGTGGGAGGGGTGACCGCCCTGATGGAGGTGTGCAAGGAAGGCTGTGTCTCCCTCGCCTCCTTCCTCCTCTCCAGAGGTGCCATTCTTGATCCATCACTACTACTACTATCATGACCATCACCACTACTATCATGACCATTACCACTACCATCATAACCACAACAACCACCTCTTATTATCACTACCACCACCACTACCACCACCACTACCAACGACACAGGAGCCGACGTGAACACAGTAGGCTTGCACGAGTACACAGCCCTCATCTACGCGTGTGAGAATGGACACGCTGAAGTCGCCAAGATGCTCTTGGAGGCCGGAGCTGCTGTGGTTCGTTGGGTGGGGGAAGGGGTTACATGATCATCATCATTACCATCTCATCATCATCACCACCACCTCACAGGACCATGCAGCAGAGGACGGCAGTACAGCGATGATGAAGGCTGCCTCTCTCGGCTACCTCGACATCGTCAAGATGCTCCATTCCAGAGGTGATGATGAAGAAGAAGATGATGATGATGATGAAGATGGTGATCATGAGACGATGATGATGATTATGAAGGCGACGATGATGATGATGATGACGCACAGGGGCGGACGTGAACAGAGCGAGCGTCAGCAACGAGCGGACAGTGCTCTCTTGCGCCTGCTTCGGAGGCCACGTCGACGTGGTGCAGTACCTGCTCGCCCACCACGCCAACCCCGCCCACAAGCTCAAGGTCCGTCTGCTAGGGGTCTTCATCATCGGCATCATCATCTTAATCATCATCAACTTTTCATTTTACTTCACATCATTCCATAAGCACAGAGCACACCACACCTTCACACTGCCACACCACCACACTGCCACACCTTCACACTGCCACACCACCACACTGCCACACCTTCACACTGCCACACCACCACACTGCCACACCACCACACTGCCACACCACCAAACTGCCACACCTTCACACTGCCACACCACCACACTGCCACACCACCACACTGCCACACCACCACACTGCCACACCACCACACTGCCACACTGCCACACCTTCACACTGCCACACCACCACACTGCCACACCTTCACACTGCCACACCACCACACTGCCACACCACCACACTGCCACACCACCACACTGCCACACCACCACACTGCCACACCTTCACACTGCCACACCACCACACTGCCACACCACCACACTGCCACACTGGAACAGGACAACTCGACGATGTTGATCGAGGCTTGCAAGGCTGGACACGCCCACATCGTGCACATCCTCCTCAACTTCTTCGACGAAGCCCTCAAGGTCGTCTGCTGTTGTCGTTGTTGTTGTTAAACTTGAAACCTCATTGCATCTTGCCACAACAACTACAACACACAGGCGTCAAAAAAGCATGAGAGGATGAGGAGCAAGAAACTCAAGGGAGACCTGTGCACCTTTCAAGGTGTGCAGTTGTGTGGCTGTTGTTCCAGTTGTATGCGTGTTGTTGTTGTAGCTTTCGTTTTTGTTTCGAACACTCTACTCTTCATCTCTGATGCAGACAAAGTTCAAGACGACAACAAATGCGACAACACCACCCCGCAACAACAACAACAACTACAACAACGAGCACACAGCAAGGCGCACGAGCACACGGACAAGAAGGTCTTTCCGTGCAACAAGCAGCAACTGATCAAGCGTTGTCAGCAGTTGAAGGAGAAGAAGCTGCAGATCCAGCTGCAACACCGCGAGAAGTTGGAGAAGCAGTTGAGGTTGGAGGAGCTCAAGTTGCAGGCTGGCCAGTTGCAGAAGCAGGCCTTGCAGAAGGTGCTTGCTGCCTCCGCTGTCTCTGCCTCTGCTGCTGCTGCTGCTGCTGCTGGTAATAGTAGTGGAGGTGCTAGTGGTGTTGGTGGTGGAGGTTGTGTAGGCGGTGGTGGAGGTGCTGGTGGTGGTAGTGCTGGTGCTGGTGGTGCTGATAGTGGTGGTGGTAGTGGTGCTGGTAGGGGTGGTGCTGGTAGGGGTGGTGGTGGTAGTGGTGGTGGTGGTAGTGGTGGTAGTGTTGGTGGTGGTGGTGGTGGTGGTGGTAGTGGTGGTGGTGGTAGTGGTGGTGGGCACTCAGCAGAAGTTGAAGACAGGAAAGAGGGGGACAAGAGAATTCGCCAGTGGAGTCATGAGAAAGAAGAGGAGGAGGAGGAGGAGGATGATGATGATGATGATGCCACTGACGTCATAGGCTTCGAACTGGACTGTCTCATTGAGGTGGGTCCACGACCAATGCACGCATCTCATGTCATCTCAAAAACCATGCCACCTAAAAGTCCAGTGTATAACGCGCATATATTTTTAAAGTTCTATTTATAAAAATATCCACAGTTGGCAGATGAAATGGCTGAGAGTGGAGCACTGTTGGACAAGGAAGGGGAGGGGGAGGAGGAGGATGATGAAGAGGAGGATGAAGAAGGTGGAAAGGAGGGGGAGGAGGAGGAGGGGGGTGTAAGAAAGGAGGGTTACGGTGCCTATTATGGAGACGAAGAAGAAGCAGTGCTCCAGTGTTCAGACGCATGCAGGCACCACCACCCTCGAAAAGCCCCCTCCACCCACCCACCCATGCACCCGTCCAACACTCTCGCGTGTAACAAGTGCCCCTCCCCATCCTGCCCTCCCCCTTTACCCAGGGGGGGCAAGAGGGCTCACATGAGGGTGGGGGGGCCTGCCAGGCAGGAGGCAGACGCCTCGAGTGCAGGCATCGACTCTGCAGTGCACGATCTCAGTGAATCGTCGTCAGTCTCTCAGTGCACGTCATCACCATCATCATCATCATCATCTTCATCATCATCGTCATCATCGTCATCGTCTGCTTCGGAGGCTGAGAAGTTTGAAGATGCAAGGGTGTACTTCTACAACACTGAGAGGTTAGGCCTGCCATTGTAACACCTCAGCCACTGGCAACAACATCATCATCATAATCACCATGCTTCTCTCACTGGCACCGCAGCACGGAGGCCTCGGTAGATCGCGGAGAGCCGCAGTCTGTGTCCGGCAGGAAGAAGGCCTGTCTAGACGACGTTCTCGCCTCTTCCACCACCACCACCACCACACCTAATGTCGCCTCTGTCGCCAAAACCACCGACGTTACAAGCATACCAACCACCTCGTCCACTACCATCAATACAGAAACCACGTCCACCAAGACGATAACTACTTCCACCACCACTTCAACCAAGACCACAAATACTACTACCAACACAGCAACCACCTCAACCAAGACCTCAACCACTACCACCAACACAGCAACCACCTCAACCACCAACACTCCCTCACTCACTGTTCTCTGCAACACTGAGCCACCAGGACTCACCCAAGCAGGTGATCAACACCACAATGCTGCTACTACTACTACCACTACTACTACTACTACTACTACTACTACTACTACTACTACTACTACTACTACTACTACTACTAATGCTGCTACTACTACTACCACTACTACTACTACTACTTCCACTACTACTAATACTACTACTACTACCACCACTACTACTACTACTACTACTACTACCACTACTACTACTACTACTACTACTACTACTACTACTACTACTACTACTACTAATGCTGCTACTACTACTACCACTACTACTACTACTACTACCACTACTACTACTACTACTACTACTACTACTACTACTACTACTACTACTACTACTACTACTACTAATGCTGCTACTACTACTACCACTACTACTACTACTACTTCCACTACTACTAATACTACTACTACTACCACCACTACTACTACTACTACTACTACTACTACTACCACTACTACTACTACTACTACTACTACTACTACTACTACTACTACTACTACTACTACTACTAATGCTGCTACTACTACTACCACTACTACTACTACTACTACTACTACTACCACCACAGAAGGCAGCAAGGCGAGTGCAGTGCCCAGCAACATCCCATCCCACCTCAAGAACAGACTCATCGCCAAAGGTCTTTCCATTTCCGTATTGGGATGCCTCATTCTTGCCCTTAAGGCAGTCTCTTTTGCGTCTCTTATGTCGAGTAAGTGCTCCCCACACAAGCCTCAGCACTGCACACAGGCCACAGGAAGCTGAAGAGGACGACAGCAGTTGCCGAGGAGCAGCCACCACCACCACTGAGGAGGCTGCCCGCTGACGTGTGCACACCACTGCAGACCACCCAAGGGGAGGCCAGAGAAGCCCCTGTCAATGAATGCCGACCATGCAAGAAGGCTGTGCAAGAGGTGCCGAAGCAGTTGAAGGTTACCGAGGTGGACAAGGTGTCGAGGCTGGCCAAGAAGAAGCCGCTCAAGAGTGACTGTGCCAACTGCTGCCATGGCAACCACCTGCACGACGCCAGCAACAAGAAGGCTGCCCGTCTTATCAAGGACGCTCTCAACAGGAGGTCGTCTGCCTGTTTGTCTGTTTGCTCGATTGTCTGCTCGTTTGTTTGTCTGTCTGTCTTTCTTTATATCTTTGAGGCATTTTTAATAATTATAAATTTGTATGAATTATCTTCAAGTTATGCATTTTAAAGATGCATTATTGATTCACCACCACACCACACTACCACACCACCACACCACCACACCACACCACCACACCATCACACCACCACACCACACCATCACACCACCACACCATCACACCACCACACTACCACACCATCACACCACCACACCATCACACACCACCACACCACCACACCATCACACCACCACAACACCACCACACCATCACACCACCACACCATCACACCACCACACCACACCATCACACACCACCACACCATCACACCATCACACCACCACACCATCACACCACACACCACACCATCACACCACCACACCACACCATCACACACCACCACACCATCACACCACCACACTACCACACCACCACGCCACCACCACACACCACCACACCACACCACCATCACACCATCACACCACCACACCATCACACCACCACACCATCACACCACCACACCATCACACCACCACACCACCACACCACCACGCCACCACCACACACCACCACACCACACCACCACCACACCATCACACCACCACACCATCACACCACCACACCACCACGCCACCACACAGAGAGCACTCTCTGAGGACGACAGAGTCTTGCCAAGTGAACGAGTTCACCGACTCGAACCACGACTCGTGTCTCTCGATCAGCTGCCAGAAGGGCCACACGAAGACCGTCAAGGTGCTGCTGGCGAGGGGAGCCAACGTGGAGCACGTCGACAAGAAGGGACACACGTCACTCCTGCATGCAGCCGCTGGAGGCCACCTACTGGTGGTCGAGATGCTGCTCCAGCATGGTGCCGACATCGAGGCGCAGACCGAGGCGACCAAGGACACCAGTCTGTCGCTCGCCTGCTCGGCTGGTCGCAAGGAGGTGGTCGACTTGCTGTTGCGGCACAAGGCGAACAAGGAGCACCGGAACTCTTCGGACTACACTCCGCTGTGTCTCGCTGCGAACGGAGGCTACGTCGGCGTGATGCGAGTTCTCTTGCGCTACGACGTGGAGATAAACAGCAGGACGAACAGCAGGCTGGGCATCTCGCCCTTGATGCTCGCCTCGATGAACGGCCACACGGAGGCGGTGAAGCTGCTGCTCGCCATGGGAGGAGACGTCAACGCGCAGATCGAGACGAACCGCAACACGGCACTGACGCTGGCGTGTTTCCAAGGCAGGTTCGAGGTGGTGTCGTTGCTGCTCGACCACAAGGCTCACATCGAGCACCGAGCCAAGAAGGGCTACACGCCCCTCATGGAGTCTGCGCATGGCGGCTACGTCGACGTGGCGAGGGTGCTGCTAGAGAGGTCTGCTGACTCATCAGCTGTGCACAACAACACCACTCGTGACACTGCCCTCACAATCGCCGCTGAGAAAGGTGCCTTTGTCGCTTGTTGCTCGTGTCTTTCAAGTGCCTGTCGCAACATACTACTCACTTCCTCATGCCACTCCACACACGCCACTGATCAACCCACATAAGCCACTTACCTCACCACACAGGCCACTGATCAACCCACATAAGCCACTCACCTCACCACACAGGCCACTGCAAGTTCGTCGAGCTGCTCATCTCGAAGGGCGTGCAGGTGGACTTTCGGAACAAGAAGGGACAGACTGCCCTGTGGCTGGCGTGCAACGGAGGCCACTTGGAGGTGGTGCAGCTGCTGCTCTACAACAGGGCAGACCCGAACAGCAAGGACGCCAGAGAGACGTCGTGTCTGATGGCTGCCTTGAAGAAGGGTCATGTGAAGGTGGTCAAGTTGCTGATCAGGCATGTGAGTCAGTACCCCTCTGATGCAGACTGCGACAAGTGCATCTTGCAGACGAACAACAACTGCGAGCTGCTCAGGCGCGTCAAGCACTGCGTCGACGTCATCTTCGACGCCAAGGTGCGACAGTTCCAGGCGGCAGACCGCAACGCCAAGAATCTCTTGCTGGAGGAGCAGGCGGAGAAGTTTGTGCAGGAGAACAAGAGGCTGGCTGCCCAGAAGAAGAGGGAGAAGAAGAAGTTGAAGAAGAAGAATGCCAAAGTGTCTGTCGCCAAGCCACCAACCCCCACTGACCCCTCCACCCAACGATCTACCCCCACTGACCCGTCCATCCAGCCACCGACCACCACTGATCCCTCCGTTCCGACCCCCACTGGAATCTCCACGCATCCTCCAACTCCCGCTGACCTCTCCATCCAGCCACCAACTACTACTTCTGAACCACCAGCCACTGCGGCCGATGCAGTTGAGACCACTGCTGAACCGCAAGTGGCGACTGCTGCCCGTGAAGGCAAGAAGAGAGAGAAGCAGATCGTCAATAAGTCGTCAAGAAACAAGGCTAATAAAAAACATAAAAAGAACCTTTCAACTACAAATACCGATCAAACTTTCAGTATTAAAAATAATATTAATAATACTAATACTACTAATAATAATTGTACTACTACTACTACTCCTACTACTACTACTAATAATAATAATAATAATAATAATAATAATAACAGTTCTCGTACTACTAATATTAACAGTACTATTAATACTATTAATAACATTAGTATCAATACTAATCATAACAGTGATAATAATAATAGTAGCTATAATACGAAAAATGTAGACAAAAATGAAGTCTGCGTTGACGACAGCAGTTACAACCACAAGTCGAAGAAGGCTGCAGTGGTCGCAAGAAGCGAAGGCATGAGCGCAAGAAGTCTGCTCTCCCAGGACCTTGCCAACCACAACAAGCCCCTTTCCAACCACAACAAACCCTTTGCCAACCACAACAAGTCTCTTGACGACCACAACAAGTCCCTTGACGACCACAACAAGCCCCTTGCCAACCACAACAAACCCCTTGCCAACCACAACAAGTCCCTTGACGACCACAACAAGCCCCTTGCCAACCACAACAAGCTCCTTGCCAACCACAACAAGCCCCTTTCCAACCACAACAAGCCCCTTGACGACCACAACAAGCCCCTTGACGACCACAACAAACCCCTTGATGACCACAACAAACCTCTTGATGACCACCACTGTGCAGAGATGGTGGTGGGTTGTTCCATGTTGGACTCATTCAAGTCCGTTCCGAACCCATTCAGGTCCGTTCAGACCTCATTGGATGCAATCGCTTCGAGCACTTCGATAGGCGCCCTGGATGACTTCGAAAAGGACGTAACTCTTGCACAAAAGCCCGCCAAAAACACCTTCGTCAGCGTCGAAGGCAAGGCGTCTGAGAAGCCGTGTAAGGGGGGCAAGTCGCCAGGCAGCAGCAGCAGCAAGTCGTTGAAGGTGGCGAAGGAGAAGAGGGAGGAGGGGTGGCAGGAGGTGGCGAGGAGGGTCAACAAGTTGGTCATCCCAGGCAGGAGCGTCAGCAGGCTAATCGGAAGGGCAGGCTGCAACATCAACGCCATCAGGGACTTCAGCAAGGCGACCATCGATCTCAACAAGATGAAGAACTCGACCGACTCGTTGGCGCTTCTGAAGGGCTCGCAGGAGGCTATTCAGCTGGCATCGAGGCTCATCGAGATGTTCCTAGACGACTCCGATGCCGACGTTGAACGCCTCATTGCGCAGTACAAGACTTTGTCCGCCAAGACAAGTTCTCCTGCCACCAAGACCACTGGCAGTCCTCACTTGCTATCCAGCAGCAGCACTGAGAACGTCAGCATCGGCAGAAACGTCTACTCCACTGCCAATCCGTGGAGGCAACTCAACTTGGCCACTCATGAGACTCCACCACAGTGTAGCCTCAGCACAGACGCCACAGCAGCAAGTGCCAGTGTGCCTGATGTCTTCCCAGGCGACAGTGCAGGCAATCACTGCAGTGCGGAGGTGGCGAGTGAGCGGAGTGAGCGACTTGACGTCACATCGCAGTATTCCGACCTGGCAGTCACTTCACCATCCACACTGCCTCACAAGCAGGGCGTCAGTGTCAACGGGAGTGCAGACAAGAGCCTGCTGGAGTGTGTCGGAGGGGAGGAGGGGGAGGATGCACACCACTTCACAGACCTCTTCGACACCATGCATGCAGGGGCGGGTGTCTTGCCACCTGCGACCACTTCTGAGCAGGCGACTGAACACCTGCCTCTCGAGACGGAGGAGGGTACGCTCGAGTACTCGCTCTTCAACAACCGCTTCAGCACCTTCATGCACGCCAGGAACAACGAGAACAACAAGGACTCTGTCGCTGCCTGCATCGAGACCTCTTTTCTCTCTCCTGCCCCTTTTTCCTCCCACTCCTTCCTTTCTTCCCACTCCAGCCCTCCCTCTGTCGACTCGGCATTGCAGGCGAAGGCTCCAGGCTTCCGTCCAGCAGGCTTCACGGTGCAGACACCCGCCAAAAAGGCCTTCTCCAACAACCACTTGAACAACAACAACGACAACCTGGACAGTATCTCACTGGACCACCTCTTTCCTTACGAGCCCCTGATGCCTGGCGTGGAGGAGGAGAAGTTGTCAGGGAAGCCACTGAAGCAGCTGCAGGAAGACTTTACCACTGAGGAGAATGTCTTCAACAAGAACAGCCACCATGGCAGCAACCACTGCAGCAAGTCCTCAGGCCTCAACCCTGACGCTCCCAAGTTCACTTCCAGTCTCTCTTCACTGCCTCCTGCAAACCTCTTCGACTTCAACTACTTCCCCTTCCCGCAGTACCAGCACCACCATCCTAATACTTTCGCAAGCAGCACACACAACTTCATACGGCCTGGCATGCCCCCCTTTAACCAACCTCAGAACTGCATCGAGAGACCCAAAAGCTTCGTCAACTCTTCGCCCTTCATGCCGCCTCCCGACGTCTACCCTCCTGCCAACAAGGCCTTCTACCAACACTTCGACAACCTCCAGCAGTACCAGAAGCCCTACGATCCCTTCCTCCCTCTCAAGATTGACAAGGTATCATCTGCCCACCGTCATCTGCCCACCATTATCTGCCCACCATCATCTGCCCACCATCATCTGCCCACCATCATCTGCCCACCATCATCTGCCCACCATCATCTGCCAATCATCATCTGCCCACCATCTTTTTTTTCTTTTTTTTATGGTCTGTATTATTCACAGCCTGACAGACGCAGGCCATGTTACAATGGTTCTGAGAACCATGGTTCTTATGCGCCAGAGACGCCACTCCACTCAGCGTTTGCATATGTCGCAAACACCGCATCATATACACTATGTATATGATAGTTCACGGTTGCTTGTCAGGGATTCGAACTGGCGACCTTTAAGTTGCAAGTCCGACGTCTACCATCTAAGCCATCCCCGCTCCCCATCTGCCCACCATCATCTGCTAACCATCATCCGCCCACCATCATCTGCCAACCATCATCATCAACATCCACTTCATCCTCTCAAGCTCATTAATAAACATTTCTTTCAGAATTTATTCAGTCATGACTCGAACTCTCTGTTCAGAGACCAGTCGTGCAACCCCTCCAACGAAACCAGATTGGTGAGCTTACACGCATCAGTGCCTTCCATCTTAACTTCTCATCACTTGCATCTCATTATGCGCCTTTCTTTCCATTCATGCAACAATATTATCATTGCTTGCAGCCAATATGGCAGCAGATGAGATCCCCGACCGAGAACTGACGAAGAGCAGTGTTGAACGAAGAAATGAAGGATTGATTTTAATTTTGTACTAGAGCATGTCTGGTCGATATCACTTAGAATGGTGACTGTATCATTAGCATTGCATTGTTATACATTATATTTAATGTATAAAGTATTGCATCACCATTGTCATTACGAGGTCTCATTTGTAAGGAGTGCCGAATGTGTGAGTACTTGTGAGAGTTCAGTCTGAGCGAATACCGAAAGGCACATTCCATCAACAATTAAGAAATCGCAGAATTCTTCGTGGACTTGATCTCACCACGCTGCACAAGAGTGCACCCATCGTACCTAAGCACTGCACACCACCACACCATTCAAGCCTGGTCTGGCTTCTGACCAGCTGGCCACTGTTCGTTCTCCTTGTCGAGCAGTTTGGCGTCTTCAAACGACCTGATCTTCATGTTCGGCATGTAGCCAGTCATCGCTGTCGTCAGGTTTGGCTTATCAGTGTTTGTTATAGTCCTATTTATCAGAATCACTTCATTCATTATCAATAACCATAATGACATATTCCTGTATTAAATCATGCACCAACCGTTCTCTAGTCCTTCTTTGCCACCAGTGAGAGCTCCTATGGGCAACATCCCGTTAGGAGTCAGACCCTTCAACACCACCAGAGATTCACTCTCTTCCCTGTGTGCCAATCAGAGAGACGCTCCAATTACCTCCCTCTCAAACTCGTGCAACTACACACACATACATAATCATACACTCACACAGGCAACTACACACACACACACACACACATAATCACACACACCTGAGTATCCTGAACATGCGACTCATCTTGCTGATGACCCTCACCTTGCTCTGGATGGCTGCCTTCTTCCTCTCGAACTCTTCTGTGACGTCATCGTGTCATTAGTCATGCAACTGGCAGCACGCCTTCAACCCTCCTCCAATCCACCCTCCAATCTAATCCTCCCTCAAACCTTAATGTGCAGTTCCTAGAATTGATAATGGACGGAACATTTGTAGAGCAAACACATACGAACCTCTCTTCTCCGCCTCCAAGTTCTTCTCTGTCTCGACACTGCTGTACGTCAGAATGCACTTGAGCACGTCTGTCACTGTACGTTGTCTTCATCGTCAGCCAACACCACACCACCCTATGCCATCCATCATACTTCCCCATACACTCACAGATCCCACCACACCAATTACGTCACTTCTCTACCCACCACATTTCACCATCCACCTCACATCCTACCAACCAATACACTTCATCCACACTTCACAATCACACCACCCACCAACCCGTCACACCACCCACTAACCCGTCACACCACCCACCTACCCGTCACACAACCCACCCACCCGTCACACCACCCACCCACCCGTCACACCACCCACCAACCCACCCCTCTCTCCGATGAAGGGCAGCGACCACGAGAAGGCGTCCATGAAGTTGGGCAGCCAGTAGGGGTGTGGCGAGTCGTTGAACTGCTCGATGTTCAACTTCTTCTTGTCGTACTTTATTATCGCCCCTGTTTATTTATTCTTTTTACTATTATTATTATTATTATTATTTATTTAGTTTATTTGTTTTTTTTCATTAATGTGTATTCATTTTTGATACGTACAACAAATCGACGGCACCACAGTGCACCCTGCAAGCATACGCCAGCGTACAACCTTTGTTGCGGTACACGTCGAGGTAGTTGGGCGCAGAGAAGATCGTCATCAGGGTGGGAAAGCCTGTCGTCGAGTGCTTCTTGTACATCTGGTAGCTATGGTGACGGTCATGATGATGATGGTGTGATGATAAATGAAAATTAAATGGTAGTAATAATAATGAAAATGGTAATGATGATGACGATTTTGATCATGATAGTAGTAGTAGTGATGATGATGATGATGATGGCATGCATGGAGACCCGTTGTCTTGAGCCTCGTGAGCTCTGACGACTGACAGGAGGAGGTTCTCGTCGAGGAAGTTGATGACAGCCTGGTACCTGTGTCGGTGTGGTGGTGGTGGTGTGGTAGTGGTGGTAGTGGTGGTACTTGTGTCGGTGTGGTATATAATTACGATGTCGTACTTTACAGCTTCCTTTACAGTGAGGCTATAGAACACAACAATGCACCAACCACCACACGAGAACACCACAACACACTGCACCAACCACCACACGAGGACACAACAACACACTGCACCAACTACCACACGAGGACACAACAACACACTGCACCAACCACCACACGAGAACACAACAACACACTGCACCAACCACCACACGAGAACACAACAACACACTGCACCAACTACCATACGAGAACACAACAACACACTGCACCAACCACCACACGAGAACACAACAACACACTGCACCAACCACCACACGAGAACACAACAACACACTGCACCAACCACCACACGAGAACACAACAACACACTGCACCAACCACCACACGAGAACACAACAACACACTGCACCAACCACCACACGAGAACACAACAACACACTGCACCAACCACCACACGAGAACACAACAACACACTGCACCAACCACCACACGAGAACACAACAACACACTGCACCAACGACCACACGAGAACACCACAACACACTGCATAAACCATCACACGAGAACACAACAACACACTGCACCAACCACCACACGAGAACACAACAACACACTGCACCAACTACCACACGAGAACACAACAACACACTGCACCAACCACCACACGAGAACACCACAACACACTGCACCAACCACCACACGAGAACACAACAACACACTGCACCAACCACCACACGAGAACACCACAACACACTGCACCAACTACCACACGAGAACACAACAACACACTGCACCAACCACCACACGAGAACACAACAACACACTGCACCAACCACCACACGAGAACACAACAACACACTGCACCAACCACCACACGAGAACACAACAACACACTGCACCAACCACCACACGAGAACACCACAACACACTGCACCAACCACCACACGAGAACACAACAACACACTGCAGAATTGTCTGATATTTTTTACCCTATAATTCTTTTCATTGTTAATCTGTCTCTCTCTACATCTAAATTCCCGACTTTATACAAAGCTTCTGTTATCATACCTACTTTAAAAAATAATTCATTAGACCCTACTCAAATTTCTAACTTTAGACCTATTTCCAATCTAACATTCATATCTAAAATAATAGAAAAGGTAGTCTATCAACAAATCTATTCATATTTAAATGCTAACTCTCATACCTTATTCACAATCTGGTTTTCGTTTAGGTCATAACTGTGAATCATCCCTCTTAAAACTCTATAATGATCTTATTTACGCCTTTGATAATAAAAAATGTTCTGTACTTGTTTGTTTAGATTATTCGGCCGCTTTTGACACTGTAGACCACTCATTATTACTACTATTACTAAAAAATAAGTTCAATATTAAGGATTCCTCGTTTTTATGGATTAAGTCATATTTATCTAATAGATCTGTCTATGTTTCTTTAAATCACTGTACCTCTACCCCATCTACTTACTCATATGGTGTTCCTCAAGGTTCTATTCTTGGTCCTTTGTTCTTTATTCTATACGTCTCTGAATTATCTTCTTTCATTTCCTCTCATTCTCTCAACTCCCTATCCTATGCTGACGATTTGCAGTTATATGTCAGCTTCGATACATCATCATATAATAGTGTTATGTCGTCTATATCTTCATGTCTATTATCTATTGAAAACTGGTCTAGCTCAATGTCTCTAAAATTGAATCCACTAAAGTTTGAACTTATATTTTTTGATAAAAATGGTAAACTAATTAATGGCCCATGTAATTTTTCCACTCATACTATTGTTCCATCTAATCATATTCGTAGCTTAGGATTTATTTTCGACTCAAAATTAACCTTATCAAACCAAATTCTATCAGTCACTAAATCTTGCTATTTTCATCTCAGACGTATCAGACAATTATTACCTTACTTAGATGACCCTTCTTTAAAGATGTTAGTCTCTGCACTTGTTTTATCTCGAATTGACTATTGTAACTCACTCTATTATAATTTACCTGAAACTACTTTAAAACCATTAAATAAAGTATTTAATTATGCTGCTAGAGTCGTTAGCCGTACTCCTATTTATCACCACATTACACCCTCTCTCATCTTATTACATTGGCTCCCCATCAAATTTAGGATTATATTTAAAATCTGTGTTTTTATGTTTAAATTACAAAACTCCCCAGTATCCCCAATATACCTCAAATCATTAATAACTCACCCTCATAGAAGGAATTTAAGATCATCCACTCAAAATCATTATTTCATCCCTTCCATTAATAACTCTTTTGCTAAACGTTCTTTCCATTATGCAGGTCCATATATTTGGAACTCATTACCTCCTTATTTAACTACTTCTAAATCATTATTTACTTTTCGTAAGGATCTGAAGACATATCTGTTTAACAAATTTATTTACGAGCGCTCTTGAATTTGAAGAAAGAGCGCTATAGAAATCTATTTGATTGATTGATTGATTGCACCAACCACCACACGAGAACACAACAACACACTGCACCAACTACCACACGAGAACACCACAACACACTGCACCAACCACCACACGAGAACACAACAACACACTGCACCAACCACCACACGAGAACACCACAACACACTGCACCAACTACCACACGAGAACACAACAACACACTGCACCAACTACCACACGAGAACACAACAACACACTGCACCAACCACCACACGAGAACACAACAACACACTGCACCAACCACCACACGAGGACACAACAACACACTGCAAATTCTACCACACGAGAACACAACAACACACTGCACCAACCACCACACGAGAACACCACAACACACTGCACCAACCACCACACGAGAACACAACAACACACTGCACCAACCACCACACGAGAACACAACAACACACTGCACCAACCACCACACGAGAACACAACAACACACTGCACCAACCACCACACGAGAACACAACAACACACTGCACCAACCACCACACGAGAACACCACAACACACTGCACCAACCACCACACGAGAACACAACAACACACTGCACCAACCACCACACGAGAACACCACAACACACTGCACCAACCACGACACGAGAACACAACAACACACTGCACCAACCACCACACGAGAACACAACAACACACTGCACCAACCACCACACGAGAACACAACAACACACTGCACCAACCACCACACGAGAACACAACAACACACTGCACCAACCACCACACGAGAACACAACACACTGCACCAACCACCACACGAGAACACCACAACACACTGCACCAACCACGACACGAGAACACAACAACACACTGCACCAACCACCACACAAGAACACAACAACACACTGCACCAACCACCACACGAGAACACAACAACACACTGCACCAACCACCACACGAGAACACAACACACTGCACGAACGTGTAGCGGTAGGAGCAGCCTCTGGAAGTGTTCACGAGGAAGAGGTCGTCGTAGCGTTCACTGCCGTAGTCTTCCACAGGGTCGGCCCACAGCAGGTCGCACATCGGACCCATCGCAGGCGGCTCCTGGAAGCGGTTTATCTGGCAGGGAGGGTGGTCGCGTAGATGCCCTAATCGGTGGGTGTCTACGTTCGAAGTAGTGATTGTGGTGGTGAGGGGGTCAAGAGTATGGTGGTGGTGTAGAGGTTCTGGAAAGGAGGGAGTGGGCACGCACCGACTTGATGTCCTGCAGTGAGTTGATGTGTGGAGAGAGGCCTCCATGAACGCATAGAAACTGCTTGTTGACCAGGGCGGCAAGGGGCAGGGCGTCGAAGCTGTCCATGATCATGTCGTAGATCTTCTCGGAGTACTTTATGAGGCCTGGCGGTGCGTTCGAGAAGATGCAAATGCTCCATTGATGAAGCGACGAATCTCATGTATACAGTAAACGGTTTAGTAGTTTATAGAAAAAAAAGTGGAAGTTTACATTCGAGCTTGAAGGTGAAGAAGTTGGTCAAGTGGCGGCACTCGTGGTTGCCTCTCAGGAGGAAGAACGTCATTGGAAAGTTGATTTTGAGCGAGTACAAGTAGAGGACGCACTAGAAAGACGTTCCAAAAGTTAGTTTCAAAGTATGTTTTACTTTCGAATTTATTCTCCACTTCAATTCTCGAATATCAAGTTTTTATCAGAGACGCGATGAGACCAAAACTCTCAACCCGTTACCCTCTGCCTTGGCATTTGTTATCGAACCTCGACTCCGAAGTAGCCTCTGTCGACGTAGTCTCCGAGGAAGAGGTACCTGTTCGTGCTTGGTGAGCCCCCCACCTCGAACAACTTCAGCAAGTCGTAAAACTGGCCGTGAACGTCGCCACATACTGCCGTACAGTGAATCAGTTTTTTTGCGTGTATTTTAAGTATTTTTTATTTTAACAAATAATTTTTGATTTTATGACTAAAATTAACTTTAAATTTTATTTGTTTAAGTTGTTTTTGAACTTTTTAAAATACATTTATAGAATTTATTTTAATTACGGCAAATTTTTGTTTTTTGAACTTACGAATTCAAAGAACTAAACTGTTAACTGGAGTTTCAACCTCTATGAGAGTAGGTTCTTGCTTCAAAAGTTGCGTAGCGTCTATGATGATTTGCATCGCTGCCTTGTCTGATAAGCGACCTTCTTGTTGAAAATGATGCTTTAGAACCGCATAATTTGGTTTGTTTTCTTTATATATCTCATTTACATCGGGCTTATTGACTTTCGGATAAGGAACACCTGTAAATAAAGTAATAAGTCGCTGGTTTGTGTTTTTGTTATAATCAAAAAAGTTTACATCTTATTTGAAACTAAAAACACACTTGGAACCGGTCTATCTATATATGTCCCTTGCCCAAATTTTGCCATTTGTGTCTTTTAATGTTCTATATAATCTTATTAAAAACTATACTTCACTATGCTCATCAATTAATGAGAATTTCTTAAAGCTGGATTATTTGAAATCACCAAGCACCCGTTAAGCAGGAATGTTCTTTTTATTATCAATTAAGCCTTTATTAATTAATTATTTTAAAGCTAAAAATTTAATTTATATATTAAACCTTTATTACAAAATTTCTTAATTTTATAATTTTTAATCTTATTAAGTGATTAAACTATTCAAAAAACATTTATATATAATTAAAATTAATCGTTTAAAGAATGCACAAACTCTCATTAGCTATCGAATATCTTACAAATAAATCGATCGCACAAGTCGTATAAAACTTTCTTCTGATGCTATTGAGTACTCTGAACTGTTGCTTTTACATTTACTGATTTTCAACATTGCTTGAAAGCTGTTCTCAGCCTAAGTGCATAAAGTTTAGTTTTTCTATTGACTTAATTTTATTCTAAATATTTAATATTTTTATAATTTAAAAAGTCGTCCAAGCGTTACAACCAAAAAATGTACAAGTTTGCAAGAGGCATCAAAAAGATGACGGATGATAATGGAGGGGGTGCAAGTGGAGAGAAGAAGGATGATGGGGGTGCTAAGAGAGGAGGTAGTGGAGAAAATGTGGAGAGTTCCTGTGGTGCAAGTGAAGAAGTCAGCAAATCGATGGATGAAGAGAATTTACCGACAGATTCTGCTCCTGCTTCACAAGCAAAAAGCAGTAAAACTCGGAGGTTTAACGAGGCGGAAAGAATTGTGATAACGGCCTCCGACGAAAAAGAAGATGATAGATTTGGTGGTGATGATGATGATTTGAAACCTACAACAAAGTTTGTAACCTATTATTAATACATTGAAATGTTAAAATCTTTAAAGAACAGCCGTTGTTACGAGATTCGAGAATAAATTATTAAAGGCAACAACTCACCAGGAGCGGACATGGACGCAAGAAGAAAGCATCCTTCAGCCTGGTCGGACTTAGGCAAAACGAGTCGGACCAGGTTGGTTGATTAGGATTTTTCGCACTCTACTGTGACAGTTTCAACTCCCTCCCATGGCATACTCACACTGCCCCACAGCCTCAAGAAGCAGGGCTCCGATCAGAACAAGCACCAAGGTAGTAGGCCTGATTATCCTATTGTTAATGCACTGTTACTGTGTTGTTATTGTGTTGTTAGTTGTTTGTTAGTGTGTGGTTAGTGTGTTGTTACTGTTTTATTACGATTTGTGACGTTCTCTTACATTTGACAAGAAGCAATGGCGACGACAATGAAGAGGAAGACAAAGGTGGAGGTGCTGATAATGATGGCGAAAAGTTCTACGAAGAGATTCAGAAGGGGGCAGGCTGGCAGGTGTTGAGGCGCAAGTCCCTCTTCCAGCTGGTTCGTCCCTCCCTCGATCACACAAATCATCATCATCATCACCACCATCATCATCAACGTCATCATTATCATTACCACCATTGCCATCATGACCAGCACCATCATGACAAAATTATAACTCCTTGAAGATACCAGACGAAGAAATAGCCTCTCTGGCGCTGTCTAGACAGAACTCCATCAGGGCGTCTAGACAGCTTTCCAGAAAAATCTCTGAACAGTTGTCTAGTAGGTTTTACAAACAAAGAGAGTGTGAGAGTGGAAGAGAGGAAGATGAAGAAGAGGAGTTGGATGAAGACTTTGTGAGTACTCGTCACCTGATTCGATTCTATAATCGAAGGCAACTCGTCATCAACATCCCCCACACTCCTCCATTCCTCCTCACTCCTCCTCACTTCTCCCTACACTCCTCCACACTCCTCCACACTCCACTACAGAAAGATCATGTGTATCGCAAGTGTCTGAAGGCCATTTTGTATCCCATCTCGAAGTCACGACCCCACAAGATGGTGCTGTGTCACAGACATCGACCTGTTTCTTGCTTTCTCTGCAAGCGCTTCACTTTGTCTGAAAAACTCTCCAAGTTTCTGAGGTCAGTGAACAAACGAATAAAAGTCATTTCTATTCGCCTTCAAAGGCGTGATGAAGTGCGTGGTCAACTGAAATTATAATTTTCCTGCTTTAAGGCTGCTTTCTCACGCACACAACACTGCTGTTCTAAGGTGCACAGGTTGCGAGTTGCGGGTGCATGACAAGTGCTGCGACCTGCTCAACGAAGACTGCCTCATCAGTTCGTTTCCTTCCCACACAACCACCAGCCCTCATCGATGGGTGAACGGGTAGCCGAGTTTGTAACAACAATCGGCTTAACCTAGTGACCCATGGGCGTGAATCAAAATTTGCAGCTTAAGTGGCTTGGAAGCCCGTTTAGGCTATACGTCACTATAAGAATACACGTCATTATTATTATTTTATTATTTCTTTTACAAACTAGTATTACTGTTTTTATAAAATCCTTCAATTTAAAATTTTTCATTCCTTCATCCAATCCTTTATTACCTCTTTTTCCTTCCCTCACTCCCTCACACCTTCCTAGCTTGCCTTGTGACACCCTCCCAGACGCAGTGTCAATGCAGGACAGACACAAAGAAAGGGCAGCTGTGGAGTTGTCAATGGTGATGGAAGAACAGCTGAGAGACCGACTGGAAGTCTTTGAGTTGCTAAGGTATCTTGGGTTGCTATGTGGTTTCTATGTGGTTGCTAGGGCAGTGATGGTAGTCATGGTAATGCTCCAACACAAGCCTTGACCACATGAAAACAGAGATGTGTTCGGAGTTGATGAGGACAAGCACCAGGCAAACATCGAAGATGCCAAAGAACTTCTGCTCGAAGGCGGCTCCCAGTGGAAGGCCAAGCTGACCCTTCAGAGTTGGTGGCGAGATCAATTAAACAACTGGGCATTCAAAGTTGGTATCGAGATTAATCTAACAACTGGCCATTCAGAGTTTTTATTAACACCCCTTCGCAGTCATCAGCGCCAGGAACCTGGAGGGCAAGGACACTTCAGGAAAGAGTGATCCATACGTCAGCATCCACGTGGGCAAGCAGGTGAAAAAGACCTCAGTGGTGCAGCAGGAGTTGAACCCCGTCTGGAATGAGAGCTTCGTCTTGTTAGTCGCTGTAGCTGCACTGCTGCATGTTTGAGGCACTTATTATATTTGTTTAATACTATTGTGTATTGTTAGGATGCATATTTTTATCTTACACCTCAGCAACTGCACACGAGCAAGCGACAAAATGATTCTGCGAGTGTGGTGAGTGATCCTGTTTGCATCTCAGATGATGATGAAGATCAATTACCAAGCTCGTTAAATACTCTTTTTTTTTAAATTCTCTTCTCTGCATCACCCTCTCAAGGGACGAAGACACGCACATAATCACGAAGTTGAAGGAGTTGTGGTCGAACGAGAAGGACGACTTCTTGGGCCAGAAGAGCATTGCCATCAACACCCTGGTCGGAGACGCTGAGTACTGCTTCGAACTGGGTACTGTTGTGTCTCTTTGTCCGTCTCTGTAAATGTATGTCACTTTTTGTGTGTCTTTGTCATTCTCTTTGGATATTCAAAGAGACTCTATTATATATTTTCAAAAACATTAAAAAATTTAAGCTGTAACGAATACACGATTCATATTCGTTTGAAAAGTTATCTCATAACAGCTCCGATCTAATTGAAGGTAAAGAGAATGATGAATACATTTTTGGAAAGAAAACCTACCGCGTGCTCTGCTAATCGGATGCGCAACTAATTGATGTGAATGTCCTTAATGGAGCGTGTCTCAAAGGCATTTCTTTATGAGGAAACTGCACGAAGCTTCTCCGCAGAGAAGAGATGCAAGGACTCGAGGGTGTGTGGTTCGATCAGACTGCGCATCAAGGCAGAGATTGCTGGCGACAGCAAGCAGTTGATGCCGTATGTCGACCAGTACAGCCTGCTGCACACGCAAGTCTTCAAGTTCCTCGAGGAAAACCACTTCGACTTTTGCGCCTTCTGTCTTCTGCCTCGAGTGAGTGCCTGCTTCGTCTTTTGCTGGCTCGAAAATATTTTGTAACATTTAATATTTCTCAGCTTCATTTCAAGTGTTCAAAACAGGTTTTTATTATTTTATTATTTTTCATTCTTTTTTCAGAGATCTGCCCCAGGTCTTCTGCAGCAGAATTGGACCTCCTTCTTGGACCCGGTGAGTCAAAACCTACTCGACGAGTTCGCCATCAGATTTGGAATTGCTCCAGTTTTCCAAGCCATGACGTTCGTACTTCCCGCCATCCATCTTTTCATTTTCCATCCTTTCTCCTCTTATCTTCCATCCTTCCATCTCACTCTCACAACTCCTCAGTGGTCGTCATCCCATAATGACGTCCACCTCAACCCACAAAACCTCTCTCAGACAGTTCTTGTGTCTGAGTGAGTTCAGTTGGAGTTGCAAAGTGCACGCAGTTCTGCTGCACTTGATGCGAGGTCTCAACAACTACTTCAGCCTTGACCAGGGTCACACCACCTTCCCTGACCGCGTGGTCGCCAGCAACTTCGATGTTGGTTTGCAGTCTCCTTCTTGTTTGCTTCATTATTTGAAACTTCATCAATTTTTATTTTAGTTTCATTTTTATTTCAGATAGAAAAGTTTATTTACTGTCTGAACAAGCTGATGAACAGCCTAGCGACCAGCTTGTCAGATTATAAAGTGAGAACTTGGGCTCCCTCTTTCGCATCTCTCTTTCTCATCCTTCTTTCTCATCCTTCTTTCTCATCCTTCTTTCTCATCCTTCTTTCTCATCCTTCTTTCTCATCCTTCTTTCTCATCCTTCTTTCTCATCCTTCTTTCTCATCCTTCTTTCTCATCCTTCTTTCTCATCCTTCTTTCTCATCCTTCTTTCTCATCCTTCTTTCTCATCCTTCTTTCTCATCCTTCTTTCTCATCCTTCTTTCTCATCCTTCTTTCTCATCCTTCTTTCTCATCCTTCTTTCTCATCCTTCTTTCTCATCCTTCTTTCTCATCCTTCTTTCTCATCCTTCTTTCTCATCCTTC
>OX030960.1:9337787-9370287 GCA_943735955.1 Piscicola geometra
TTAATACTTTGCATATAATATTATTAATGGAAACACCCTCCTCGTATGCAGTCCTGTGCAGGCGCTGGAAGAGCTGGAGGTGTCGGCAGAGGTTCAAGTGGCGCTGAAGAGCTACAGAGTGGCCAGGAAAGACCGCACCCTTGGAGTGGCTGTGTGTCGAGTCGGAAAGCAGTGTGAGGATCTACCTTTGTACAGGTGCGCTGGTGCTGATTATCGTATGCATTTGACAGGTCTTGAAGGGGGTGTGATAGAGGGAATAGACGTGAAGTATCATCTTGTTCACCGCAACCATCTCACAGGGAGCCACAGACTACTGACTCAGGCCTTCTGATCTTCAGAGTTTTGGCACTGAGGAAGAAAGACCTCCTGGCTCAAAAACTGGTCAAACTGAAGATTTTTCCGCAGCAACAAGGACCTGATTAAAAACTTTTATAAAGACAAAGCTTCAAAACCGATTAGAATGGTATAATTAGAACTTGTATTGAAGACTCTGTGGCAACCACTACGGTGCAGTACTTTGTGTATCGGTCTGAAGGATGCATTTAAATAGTATATTTTGGAATATATGTAAGCAAAAAACATATTTGGTTATTATACGGGCATGAATATTCAATGCATAAAAATTGTTGCTCTTACAAAAGCTAGATGTTGTATAATTAATCTTACAATGA
The DNA here is from genome assembly GCA_943735955.1 of Piscicola geometra. Lineage (NCBI taxonomy): Eukaryota > Metazoa > Annelida > Clitellata > Hirudinida > Piscicolidae > Piscicola > Piscicola geometra. The sequence continues at coordinate 9,338,459 of OX030960.1, forward strand.
TTCTTTCGACAAAAAGTTGTAAGTGCTTTTTTGAGCTGCCATTGATTTCGGCTCACTTAATTCCTGTCTGGCGACTGCCTCATACTTGTATGTATGTGCGTACCTTTATTAGACTTTGAAAGTCATTTTCGTGAAAGTTTTGTACAATCAATGTATACAATGGAAACGCATACAATGCATTGAGAACGGAATGAAAAGAATGGTTTGCTAGCTGGATGAAGTCTTGCAAAAGTCAAAGTATTTGGAGGTGAAACTTAACAGCTTCACGATTAAAACAAAAAAGAAGAAGGAGAAGTCAGACATGTAAAAAATGCTTCTCGCGGAACTAGAGCAACAAAATGAATGGAAACAAGTCTGAAGTAGAAGCAACGTTAAGTAGAATGTTGTTGAAGGAGTGACGAAAAGGAATGAGCAGGTAACTGTGGAGTGGAGCTGCTGCTTCCTAACTGACGTGGTGATTCCATGGTCTCCAGAAGGAGAGAAAGGACGTGAGTTGGAAGGCGGTGTTGAAGTCCCTTTGGAAGGCATCTGTGACGGGTTGCTGAATGAAAGGCAGCATCAAGATCTGGTCTTCCATGCCTTCTTGAGCATCCTTGGAATGTTTCTTTTTTGTGGTTTGTGCATTGGAAAGTCTTAGTGGTTTGTCGTGTTGGATTGTAGAAGTCGTTTGTGGAGAAAGTCTCCGTTGCTTCAGAGACGCTCCGTTCATCAGGTCAACCCCACCTTCAACAAGTCGACATTTCTTGGAAGACTTCAGCTTGGCATTTACAATATCATCACAAACTCTTTTGACACCCACTTTAGTGCGGTGTTTTGAGGCTAGTTCTGACGTCTCAGTGGTTGTGTCTGGAAGATCGAAAAAAAGCCGTTCTGATAAAGATCCCATTTCACTTTCAATGGGTGACGGAGGTCCTAAATGACTCCCTTCTCCCTCCAGTCTAAGGTGCTTGACCAGAGAAGACCTCAAGAACCTCGTTGAGCTTCCCAGCCTCTCCAGGTAGGAGTCCACCTTCCCGATGCAGTCCTCGAAGCCTTTTTTGAAATTGAAAACGTCCACTGATTGAGGTTGAAGTTGTAATTGTGGTGGTTGTTGTAGTTGTGATTGTTGTAGTAGTTGTATTTGGTGTTGCGTTTGTGGTTGTTGTTGAAGCAAGCACTTCAGTTGTTGAAAGTGTTGTTTTTCTTTTTGTTGCACTGGAACTCCAGGACTGCCAGAATTAGTGTTGAAGATCCTTGCCACTCTTCCTGCAATTATGACTCCATCTCTCTCCTCCTCCTCATCTCCTTTCTTTCCCCCATCTCCTCTCTCTCCTCTATCATTTTCATCTACACTCGTCTCCCCAGGACTGTGTTTGCAGGCACAAGAGACTGCCTTGTTGGGCTGCTTGTCTTGTGAAGAGGTGTTGTAGAAGCGGTTTTTGTGGCTGTCGTTTATTATTTTCAAATCATTATTTATGCTTGTATTGTTGTTGTTGTTTATTTGGTTGTTGTTGTTGTTAGCAAAATTCTGCTGGAGCTGTTTGAGATGAAGAACAGTCTTTTCCAAGATATCTGCCTTCTCCATCTTGCTGCTGCGTCCATTCTGGAGGGTGGAGTAGGTGAAAGGTGGAAGGTGGAGTAGGTGGAAGGTGGAATAGGAAAAGAATGGGTGAGAGATGAGGATAAGGTAGGAGAATAATAAGTGAAGCTGAAGTAAAAGAAAGATGAAGTGAAAGTGTTTCAACAATTTAATAATTAAACATTCATAAAAAACAGGTCTCAAATATTCTCTCTCAGGTATTCTGTCTCAGGTATTCTGTCTCAGGTATTCTGTCTCAGGTATTCTGTCTCAGGTATTCTGTCTCAGGTATTCTGTCTCAAGTATTCTGTCTCAGGTATTCTGTCTCAGGTATTCTGTCTCAGGTATTCTGTCTCAGGTATTCTGTCTCAGGTATTCTGTCTCAGGTATTCTGTCTCAGGTATTCTGTCTCAAATATTCTGTCTCAGGTATTCTGTCTCAGGTATTCTGTCTCAGGTATTCTGTCTCAGGTATTCTGTCTCAGGTATTCTGTCTCAGGTATTCTGTCTCAGGTATTCTGTCTCAGGTATTCTGTCTCAGGTATTCTGTCTCAGGTATTCTGTCTCAGGTATTCTGTCTCAGGTATTCTGTCTCAGGTATTCTGTCTCAGGTATTCTGTCTCAGGTATTCTGTCTCAGGTATTCTGTCTCAGGTATTCTGTCTCAGGTATTCTGTCTCAGGTATTCTGTCTCAGGTATTCTGTCTCAGGTATTCTCTCTCAGGTATTCTGTCTCAGGTATTCTGTCTCAGGTATTCTCTCTCAGGTATTCTGTCTCAGGTATTCTGTCTCAGGTATTCTGTCTCAGGTATTCTGTCTCAGGTATTCTGTCTCAGGTATTCTCTCTCAGGTATTCTGTCTCAAATATTCTGTCTCAGGTATTCTGTCTCAGGTATTCTGTCTCAGGTATTCTGTCTCAGGTATTCTCTCTCAGGTATTCTGTCTCAGGTATTCTGCCTCAGGTATTCTGCCTCAGGTATTCTGTCTCAGGTATTCTGCTTCAGGTATTCTGTCTCAGGTATTCTGATTATTTCAATAGGAATCTTGTGTCAAGAGTGCAATGATAAACGTTCCCATGGAATCGTCATCAACACCGCCTCTTTTGTCTCAAGTGCCAATGCAACTCCTTGTCTTTCAAGCAATCAGTGTTGTCCTTATTGCCCTAGGAATCGTGATCGATGTTGTTGTCCCAGTAGTGGTTGTAGTTGTAGTTGTGGTTGTGGTTGTAGTTGTAGTTGTAGTTGTAGTTGTAGTTGTAGTTGTGGTTGTAGTTGTAGTTGCGGTTGTAGTTGTGGTTGTAGTTGTGGTTGTGGTTGTAGTTGCGGTTGTAGTTGTGGTTGTAGTTGTGGTTGTAGTTGTGGTTGTAGTTGTGGTTGTAGTTGTAGTTGTGGTTGTGGTTGTAGTTGCGGTTGTAGTTGTGGTTGTAGTTGTGGTTGTAGTTGTGGTTGTAGTTGTGGTTGTAGTTGTGGTTGTAGTTGTGGTTGTAGTTGTGGTTGTGGTTGTAGTTGTGGTTGTGGTTGTAGTTGTGGTTGTAGTTGTGGTTGTAGTTGTGGTTGTAGTTGTGGTTGTAGTTGTGGTTGTTTTTGTGGTTGTAGTTGCGGTTGTAGTTATGGTTGTAGTTGTGGTTGTAGTTATGGTTGTAGTTGTGGTTGTACTTTTTGTAGTTTTAGTTGTAGTTGTGGTTGTTGCTGTGGTTGTAGTTGTGGTTGTGGCTATGGTTGTAGTTGTTGTTGTTGTCGTTGTCAATTCTCATTATTAAAATAATTCTTACTCCTTTTAGTGCCTTCTTTCTAGTGGATTTTTTTGAAGAAGTCACGCTGTTTCATGCGTTCTTCATCGTGATGATGATGTTGATGATGATGATGCGGATGATGATGTTGATGATGATGATGATGCGGAGGATGATGCAGTGGCACTTACGTCATGGACAGCAGCGTCGAGGACGAGGTCCTTAAGTTGTTCGAGACATCTGTTCATCCGCTCTCTCCTTCGCTTCTCTATCAGTGGCTTCTTGATCTGAGGTGGGATGATGATGAGGAGAATGATGATGATGAGAAGGAGAAGGAAAATAATGATGATAATGATTATTAATGGAATGATTAATCGTGTTTTGAAGAAGGTTGATCAGATGAGTAAGCAACCACAACAGCTTCATTGCCGACCTTGCGCAGTTCTGCAGCGTTCGTGTTCGAAGAAGCCATTCTGCTGTCGCCACTCATGCCGTTGGTGGTGGTTGTGGTGGTAGTGGAAGTGGTGGTGGAAGTGGTGGTAGTGGTGATTTACTTGCTGATGTGGTCGGGTGTGGTTGGTTGCTGAAGTGAGTTTATACTACTCTGATACTGTGATCTCTCAATTTGTTCCAACTTTTCTCTACAACCCTCTTGCGTTCAAGTCTCCTCCGAGCACTCATCTCTTATATACCCTGGCAGAAGTGTGTCTGTAGGCACGCATCGAGGCATGTGTTTGTGTGTGGGAATAATTTAGGTGTGCGTGTAGTGTGTGAAAAAATGCTTATGTGTTGGTGTATGTGTGTATGAGTGGTATGTTTGTATATATATTAATGGTATGTGTGTCTGTGTATGCCTGGTATGTATGTGTGTATGTATAAATTTTATTTTTGTGTGTGTATGGCTGGTAGGCATGTGTGTACGTGTGTATGGTTGGTATGTATGTCGTGAGTACAGAGGCGCGTGCTGATCAAGTCAGTCACAATGGCGATCTCTGTCTTGTTCTGTTGTTGTTTCAATGGTGTTGTTCCTATGGTGTTGGTGTTATTAGTGTGGCTGTTCTTTTCGTTGTTGTTATTAAGGCTGTAGACGTTGTTGACATTGTCATTAAGATGAGTGGCATGTGGTTCTTAGGGGCGTGGGAACGAAACTTGCCGAGCGACAACTTGCAAATGCCGATGATGACAACAAGTGCAGAGAGGCCGATGCTGTGCTGTTCTATGAACTGGTTCATGGTTTGGTGGCGTGGTCGAAAGGGGTATGGGGAGTGAAGTGGAGTGTTGTGGTGGTGTGTTGTGGTGGTGTGTTGTGGTGGTGGTGTGTTGTGGTGGTGTGTGTTGTGGTGGTGTATTGTGGTGGTGGTGTGTTGTGGTGGTGGTGTGTTGTGGTGGTGTGTGTTGTGGTGGTGTGTGTTGTGGTGGTGTGTGTTGTGGTGGAAAACGTTAAAAGTTCCGATTCGAAAAGAATGGATTATAAAAGATCATCATCATGATCATCGCGATTGGAAGAATGTAATGATGAATAGTTTGAGATACTAAGGTTTAAAAAAGATGCAAATTATGCAAAAGAAAGAAAGATAAAAGGAAGAAATTAAAATAAAAGAAAGCACAGAGTGAGAGAGGTGTACATTAATATGCGTGTAATTCCCACGCTTAAGTCCATGTTTGTGTCTTCTTCATGAGAAATCTCCGCCCATTTGGTGGGAGGAGCCACCGCATTGATTGACATGCCCTCAAAGAACCGTAAGTGGCTTCCTCTATTCTCCCATTGATTATAATGACAACTTACTGGGCTGTAGTGTCGTGTGGTGCGCTGTGGTATGCCGCATACCGTGTGCTGTGCAGTGGTATGATGTGGTGTCGTGTGCTATGATGTGTTGAAATGTGGTGTGGTTTAATGCTCTGAGTTGTGCTGTGATATGCTGTGTTGTGGTATGCTATAGACTATTATAGCCTATAGTGTGTATGCTGAAATGTGGTGTGAGGGAGACATGAAGTGTGAGGACTTGATAATAATCACCACCATCATTCCTCCATCACTTCATCTTTCCTCCATCACTCCATCTTCATCATTCCTGCATCAATCCATCTTCATCATTCCTGCATCACTTCATCTTCATCATTCCTCCATCACTCCATCTTCATCATTCCTGCATCACTCCATCTTCACCATTCCTGCATCACTCCATTTTCATCATTCCTCCATCACGTCATCTTCATCATTTCTGCATCACTTCATCTTCATCATTCCTGCATCACTCCATCTTCATCATTCCTCCATCACTTCATCTTCATCATTCCTGCATCACTTCATCTTCATCATCCCTCCATCACTTCATCTTCATCATTCCTGCATCACTTCATCTTCATCATTCCTGCATCACTCCATCTTCATCATTCCTGCATCACTTCATCTTCATCATTCCTGCATCACTTCATCTTCATCATTCCTCCATCACTCCATCCTCATCATTCCTGCATCACTCCATCTTCATCATTCCTGCATCACTTCATCTTCATCATTCCTGCATCACTCCATCTTCATCATTCCTGCATCACTTCATCTTCATCATCCCTCCATCACTCCATCTTCATCATTCCTGCATCACTCCATCTTCATCATTCCTGCATCACTTCATCTTCATCAACCTCCTTTAAATTCCTCATCTGAACACCGAGTGGACATCTGCAACAAGAGTTTCCCACGTGGTGGTGACGTCTCGAGAGGTTCAAGTGCGCAAGCACAGATCATGCGTGTGCGAGTGTATGTGCAAACAAAAAAACACACACAAGCACACATACAAACACACAAGCACACACAAGCACACATACAAACACACACAAGCACACACAAGCACACACACACACATACACACACACACACACAAGCACACACACACACACACACAAGCACACACACACACACACACACACACAAGCACACACAAGCACACACACACACATACACACACACACACACACTACACTAAACAGCACTCGACCTCATAGCAGATAATTGAAGGGTTCTCTCGATCAAGATCCCTAACTTCACTGTACCACGTGACCCAGCGGTGAGCAAACAGACACAAACAAATATACACAGACACACATAGACATGCACGCAGACATACGCTGTGACACACACAAACATTCACTCAGAAGTACGAATTCCAACGGAGTCTATGGGATCACGCGTTCATTCGGTAATTAAGGGTTCCTTATTTGTGCGATAATTACTTTTAATTGAGTTTTAATTATTATTAATTGAGTGATAATCACTTTTAATTGAGTTATAATTATTTTTAATTGAGTGCTACTTATTTCTAATTGATTGCTCATTAAGTATGCATAGAAATATTGATGTGAGTTTGTCATCAATGCCAGGCCATCGGAGAAGGTGTTCCCAATTACTCGCCCACCAATGCACGGCGTCCTCTGATGCCCAAATTGATGGAAGAGTTAAAACTTTATTATCGATCAAAGGAGGTTTGTCGTGTGCCAATTTAGAAAAGTGCATCGTGAGAATCAGTGCAGTCAAGCAAGCTGCGGTGACAGGCAGTCAAGCAGGGTGGAAGGGATAGTGCCTGAATACGCTGCAAGATCCCACCAAGAGACAGTGCTTGTGGTGCTGCTGCTGCCACTCTGCCCATCATAATCATTATCATCACCACCACCACCATCATCATCATCATCAATCATCATCACCATCTATCACCCTCATAAACATTCTCAATCTCACTATCGCAAACATCATACACAACAACGTGAGATGGTCGTCTAATATGCAACTAACCCGTGCAACAAACTGAGCCTTACACACACATACAAACACGCACACGCACACATACAAGAGACTGACTCAAGCATGCAGCAATGCGAAGCAACAAGAACCACACAGACAGTCCTAGCGACCACAAGGGACTTTATTAAGTAAATGATGTAATCTCTCTGGGAAGTTACAGCGCCACTGAAATTATGAAAATTCTCGGCCTAGGTGTCTAGCGTAGCAAAGTCGATTTGATTGAGGGCGACATGACTTGATGCTTTGTTGAAAAGTGAATCTCTTGCCAACTTATTGTACGCTCACGCAGGTCCTAATGCAAACAAACAAATGCTGCGCTGATGCTGCACTCATGAGATGGAATAAGGTGAGTAAGATGGCAAGAGGCTTCCTAACGGACCACAATCGGTTTCTAACTGACCATAATGGGTTCCTAAAGGACTGCGACCAAACATCTATCGATGTTTGCAATTAAATAATATGAGTTTTCAAGCTGTCTCCAAACAAATTAAAATTTCTACATTCACAATCGTCACTTTCTAATATCATCATCACACCACTAATATCATCATCACCACCACCAAGAGTGTCTTAGGTGAGAGAAATGTCTTATCGAACACGCAAGCAGTGATGCGTGGTGGCTGCTCAAGTCCATTTGTCGAATCATTTACGTCAAACACAAGCCAACCTTTCCCAAACACAAACCAACCTGCCCCAAACAAACCTGACCCGACAAAAGCCAATATGACCCAAACACAATCCATCACAATCAGTCAAGTAAAACCTCGTGCACCTCGATTGAGACCGTGGAACTCTTATAACTTGGGTCTTTTCTATTGACAATTATGAAGTCGCTAGAGGCCTTAACGCGTGCTTTCTTCTTGCCATTATGGTGGTTATGAGGACGAAATGAGAGTGGTTGATAGGGTTGTTGTTAGGATCTGCTACCTACCCAACAAAGTTTGACCGCGTTAAGATGTCTCGCTATGAAACCGCCATTATAAGCAATAATTAAAAAGTAGGAATCGAGCGGAATTAGCCGGGAGTCACACGGGAAGTTTGCAGGAGGATGCTAGAATCACATGTGAAGCGGTTATGACATGCTTGTGCCGATGCGGCATTTCCTAAATTATTTCAAATTACCTCAAATTACTTGAAATTACCGCTACGAAGCCACTACAGCTAATGGTGGGTCTTCTAGAATGCAGTGGTATCTAGGAGAAGTGCGTGTGCTCCTTTCGACTTACAGGACTAAGACAGAATTCTTGTTTAAAAATGTTAAAATCGGTGAAATCTTTGAAGGGACTCCTCAAAAGCTTGAAAGCGATAGAAATGTGATTTAAAATCTCTCCCTCCTCTCACCCCATCACCACCATCACCACCATCATCATCATCATCATCATGCACTCCTCCGATGTGGAGGTTAGTAGTTGAAGAGTGCTCTAAACATTCACTCAAACCGGCCTCTCATCTTTGTACATCTCCACTGGACACACCACTTCATTCTTCACACACAGACACACAAACACACACACACACATACACGCACGCACATGCACACACACACACACACACACACACACACACACACACACACACACACACACAAAAACACACACACACAAAGTTAAACGTGTGTTTATGTCTTTAAAATGGGAAAGGCTACATTGCTAAAATCGAAGTATCATCAGATTGCGACGAATAGCTGGACACTAAGAGGTGCTACAGGCGTTACATGGTATCGTCGTCGAAATCATCGGCAGTGATGGGACGCCTAGCGCCAGTGCTGGGTGGTGATGTGTATGGGAGGATGATTCGCGCGAGACCAAGGTGCTGTGGCGAAATGATTGTGAGGCGAATGCAAGAGCAGATCAAAAAGTGAGGGTGAGCCAGCAAGAATGAATGAAGGGCAGATGGAAAATGATGAGTTGGAAGATAATTTATTAAAAATCGAGGAAATGATCGAACCTATGATCTACGCAGATCGTTTAGCTAACGAAGGAATCAAGGAAGTGAAGAGAGAGGGTGAGAGAGGGAACTGAGGTGAGAGAAGGGAGTGAGGTGAGAGAGGGAGTGAAGTAAGAGAAGGGGTGAGGTGGAAGAGGAGTGAGGTGAGAGAAGGGAGTGAGGTGAGAGAAGGGAGTGAGGTGAGAGAAGGGAGTGAGGTGAGAGAAGGGAGTGAGGTGAGAGAAGGGAGTGAGGTGAGAGAAGGGAGTGAGGTGAGAGAAGGGAGTGAGGTGAGAGAGGAGTGAAGTAAGAGAAGGGAGTGAGGTGAGAGAAGGGAGTGAGGTGAGAGAAGGGAGTGAGGAGTGAAAGATGGGTGATGAAAATTAACTAACACGTGGGTGGAGAGGTGCTCTCAAATGTACATCGTTGCGTATGTTACAAGTATAAAACTCAACCAATCAGAAACTTCACAAAATGGAAATTATTTCGCAAAATAAAAACAACTTAAAGGAGTCTTAAATAAAAGCGCTCAAGACAAATCAAGGAGTGGCGAAGGTACAAAACGATGGAGGCCACTGCAACCTCTCCACCTCCATCTAATGTCGAGGCATCATCGCTACTCCATGCCTAGATCTACTTACCAAACTGCCTACGTTGCCGTCCATTACCATTTACAAATTACTATTTATAATTACTTTTAGGTTTATATTATAATTATTATTAGTATTATTTGGTTAGTGCGTGGTAGGGCTGGTCTCCTAATAATAGGTCTCCTTCTCGAGCCAACCTCCAGGGTTCTTGCGCAGAATGTATCTGCAGATTGCCAATGACAAAAAAATATTATAATAATTATTATTATATGATAAATATAATAGTCATGAAGGCAAGAAGAAATATTGAGGGATTGTTGAATAGATGAAGGAGCGAAAGAGGAAAGAATGAATAGAGATGAAGGAGGAATGAAGAGAGACCTCCTGATCTCGTCGTAGATGATGATGACAGCACTGAATGGCATTGGGATCAACCACCAAGTCCACCTGTGAGCATCATCATCATCACCATCACCATCCTCATCATCATCACCATCTTCATCATTATTCTCATCATTATCATCATCATGCAAGCTAGTTATCTCACTTGAGGGGGTACATGCGTAGTCCTTTATCGAGGCCTGGACAGTAGGCGAGGAAAGCTGCCAAGGTTGTCTCAAAGAAGAGACCGAACGTCATATGGTGGTTGCTGTCATGGTGTGGTTGTTGGCAGTGAAAGGTGTGGTTGGTTGTGAGAGATGTGGTTGGTTGTGAGTGGTGAGGGGTGGTAGAAGGGTGTGAAAGAGAAGGCACTTACGACATTCCCTGGTGGATGATGGAGTTCCTCCTGGTCTTGCAAATGATCAAGTCAGTCCACTGCACGATCACGATTGCCATGAAGAAAGCCGTGTGGCAAGTGTACTCGAGCACCTTGCGCTGACCGTAGTTCTGTCGTGTGGTGAGGTGGTGAAATAGGGTAGTGAGGAAGGTTTAATGGTGTAGTGGGTGATGAAAGGAACGTAGCATGGTGGAGCATGCATGGAGTGGCAAAAACAACCCACCCATTCTTGTCCGTAGGAGTCACGCAGGTCAGTGACAGATTTCGAGTCCCATTCTTTTCGGATTCTGTAGAGGCGGTCGGGAAGAAATCCGTTTTCGGACATGATCACGAAGTACGTGAAGAAGCCTGCACTGGCTTGGATCATGCCGATCTGGCCATACGCCATCGAAATCAACCTGGAAAAGAAATGTGTGCATGAATATTTTGTCAAAAACGTATATAAATATTGTTTCAATTGTTATCAGTGGTTATCTGAAATCTTCACCTGTGGTTGACCAGCTTGTCATTGAGCGGGTCTCTGGGCATTCGCTTCATGATGTCACTTTCTGCTGACTCGTAGGCGAGCGAAATGGCTGGAATCATGTCAGTTCCCAAGTCGATGCAGAGGATCGTGATGGTGCCCAAGGGGAGAGGAATGTCCGCCAAAATGAAGATGAGGAAGGGAGAAATTTCTGGAATGTTACTGGTCAAGGTGTAGGCAATAGACTTCTTCAAGTTGTCAAAGATCAGACGACCTGGTATGAAAAAGAAAAAATATTTAATTTTTAATTAAAATTTTTCAATTTTTATCTATTTCAAATTGAACTACTGCGACCTTCTTCCACTCCTGTGACGATGGAAGCGAAGTTGTCATCCAGCAAGATCATGTCAGCAGCTTGCTTGCTCACGTCTGATCCGGCTATTCCCATGGCAACGCCTGTGAAACATTTCTCTTGCACTTTATTTAAGTCTTCTTAGATTAAATAAAGCTAAACTTTCTAGAAGACAAAAGAGTGTGTAAATACGGCACGTATCTCTGGCAGGGGAAACAAACCGATGTCTGCTTTTTTGAGGGCGGGAGAGTCGTTGACGCCGTCTCCAGTGACCGCCACAATGGCTCCTTGCCTCTGACAACCTTCGACGATGATCAGCTTCTGCTGCGGAGAAGTCCTCGCGAAGACGATTTCAGTGTGGAAGCGCAAGATGTCGTCGATCTGCGCTGGCGTCATGTCCCTCAGGTCTGTCCCGTGGATCACACATGCCTTGGCGTCTCTGTGTACGTGTTCATGTAACATTGTCAGGTAAAGGGTAGGTGCGCATTAGAGGTCAAGACCATTTTTCATTCCCGGTCCTGAAATTTGTCCCCGCTGGTCATCAGAAATTTGGTTCCTAGTCCCATCTCGATCCCCCAACGCAATTTCCGCTCCAGACCCATTCCCCTGAGACTTTTTGGTCCGGTCTCTACTCATTCCGAAAAACTAAAACTTTGATCTTCCCATTCATTCCTTCTGCCGTGTTCACCGGTCCCAAAATTGCTAGTCCTAATATCTCTTGACAATTATTGAAATAAAATGACTGGAAACATTTGTCATTGATTTTAAGTAATTGAAACAAGTCGAAACACGGATAAAAACGTCAAGATTTTAAGTTTCAAAACAAGATGATTTTGGGTCCGAAGTTAAAAGATCACGTTACAAAATTCGTGATAATGAAAATTCATAGCGGATAAAAAAACGGACAGAGGTTTTCTGAAAAGTACATAAAAGTGAAATCTGATTTTTGCAATCACAAACGTCTTAAATTTGATTTGATTTCTTTTTTTTGTAGTTAGTATTTTTAGTGTCAAGGAATTGGCACCTGGGGTTGATCTGCGAGATGGGCACGTTCTTCCTGGCGGCAATGTCCTCGACGGTTTCGTTGCCCTCCGAGATGATGCCCACTCCCTTGGCGATCGCCTTGGCAGTGATCGGGTGGTCTCCCGTCACCATGATCACCTGTCACATCAATGCATCGTATATCAGGGGCTTGTGGACTCGATAGCATTCAGTGCGTTTAAGTTCTGAAACAAAAAGCTCACCTTGATTCCAGCACTCCTGCACTTGGCGACAGCATCAGGCACTGCAGCTCTGGGGGGGTCGATCATCGCCATCAGGCCGACGAATCGCATGCCAGTCAGTGGAAAGTTCTCCTCTTCAGCGTCGAAGGCATAACCCTGGTAAGAGGAGACGGTGGAAGCATTGGTGGGAGTAGGATGAAAGAGTGGTGAAAGTATAAGGGAAGATTTTAGTTTAATAAATGAGTCTTCTCTAACTGCTCAGAGCACCAACCTTGGGGAACTTTGAGATGGGGAGTTCAAGGTCGCAGAAGCCGAGCACCCTCTCACCCAAGCCGCCCAACTCCATGTAGGCGTTGTTGAAGTTCTCCTTCCACTTTTCATCCATCGTCAAGACCTTGTCATCGATGATGATGTGCGATGACCTCTCCAGGATCCTTTCTGGCGCGCCCTTCATCACCAGCAAGTAGGCAGAGTTTGGACTGGCCACTTCATGGATTGAAACCTGTCGTGGAAAAGTGGTGTTTGAGCGGTGTGGTGTGGTTTTGGAGAAAGAAGTGATTTGTGGAGTGGCGGCAAGATGCAAAAGGCTGGATTATGCTGCAAAGATGCCTCAAGGAAGGGAGGCAAGACTGACTTGGTACTTGTTGGTCGAGTTGAAGGGGATCTCGACGATTTTCGGGTTCGCCTTCCTGTACTCGTTCACTTTCCCGATCGACAACTCGACACATTTCAGAAGGGCTGACTCACTAGCGTCTCCATTACACTCCCTGTGGTTGTGTGTGGTTGTATGAAGTAGGGTGTGGTTGTATAGAAAGTTGAAATATGAATCGACTGGCAGGATGAAGGGAGGAATGAAGGAAAAGATGAACAAAAAGATGAGTGGAGACCTCTTGAGAACGGGGAACTGTTCTTGGCCCTGTTTGAATTCTGCCCTGTTGCACAGCATGGCCACTCTCGCAAGGGCCATCCACGTGCTTGAGTTCTTGTCGTATGTAGCGTCTAAGCATCGTGTAGTTGGTTGTAGTGTGATCGTAGTGTGTGTGTTTTAGTGTGGGTTTTGAGTGTGTCTTAGTGTGGTAAGATTTGCGATTGTAGTGTAGTGTGTGGTTGTAGTGTGGTTGTAGTGTGGTTGTAGTGTGGTTGAAGTGTGGTTGTAGTGTGGTTGTAGTGTGGTTACGTGGCGAATGAGGCTGAATGATCTAACTTGATTGGTCGTCACTTGTGTCTGCCTCAACAATGCGGTCGTCAAACCACATGTGAGCGACAGTCATGCGGTTCTGCGTCAGGGTGCCTGTCTTGTCGGAGCAGATGGTCGACGTCGAACCGAGGGTTTCCACAGCTTCCAAGTTCTTCACCAAACAGTTCTTGCTCGCCATTCTCTTCGCCGTCAGCGTTAGGCACACCTGGTGGGTCGTCAAGTCATGTTTGAGGCAACTTCAAGAAAGGACATGCAAGGACTGAAAGACTGGCACTCACAGTGACGGTGGCCAGGAGACCTTCAGGCACATTGGCGACGATGATTCCGATCAGGAAGATGACAGCGTCCAGCCAATTGTAGCCAAGAATGAATGCGATGATGAAGAAGCTGACACCCAAGAAGACAGCGACAGCAGTGATGAGGTGGATGAAGTGGGCGATTTCCCTGGCGATGGGAGTCGAGCCGCTGTCGAGGCCTGAGGCGAGTCCTGCGATCCTGCCCATGACGGTCCTGTCTCCCGTGCTGATGACGCATCCAATGCACGTTCCTGGTTGGCAAGCGATCGATTAGTGACGCTGATGCGGTGCCATTATCCATCAACTGATTGTTTGCATGCAAATTGAAATACCACTTATATCCAACAAATGAAATGTTCGCAATTACCTAAGTGCCTTTTTAGTGAAAAACTTTTGTTCACTCAATCATAAATTATCTCGGAAGGCAGAAACGCATGCATCACTCATTGCCATCCATCATTCCTAACATCCATCTTTCCCATAATCATCCATCCGTCCCCATCTTCCCACCCATCCATCTGTCACCACATCACTCACCCTCCACAGCGTTGGTCGAGAAGAATGCGACGTTCTTGGTTTCCAGCGGGTTATCGTTCGTGAACTCGGGTGACCTCGACTGCGGCTCAGATTCGCCCGTCAGCGACGAGTTGTCCACCTTGAGGCCGTCAGATTTTTGTGATTTTATAACATTTTTGAATGTAAAAAAATTATTTGATTTTTAACTAATTTAATTTAAATCTTGAAAGGTGTATCGAACGTGCAGAAAGTATAATGAAGTTGGAGCAGGTATGAGACTTCGTTAGGCTGCGACAACTACTGCTTTGCAAGCCCGCCAGCTATTCATTCCAATAAGGGAACGTCCTCTCTAGTCTGCTTCGTCACCCGTCATACAATCCTGTCTTCTTCCTTCTTCTCTCACTTCCGCATGCTTCCTCCACGAGAATGGCGTGAGGCACGCGACCAAGTCGTTAAGAACACTTGCCACTTGCCCACCTCCACATTCATTAACCTCTGATTTATAAGCGGTCTTATTGCTCTTTTTATTGGGAGACACAAAGCAGCGGCGTGCTGTTTGTCGGCGTGCTTGACATTACACAGGTAGAAAGTCGAGGCATCGAGATATCAGTTGAAGGGGTGGTTAATTGCTTTCATCAGAAAGATATCTTACCTGCCACTGTTTATCAATAACTTGTCACCATTTTTTTTAAGCAAAGTATAAAAAAACAACTGTACATATGAACAGGGGAATACGAACAGAACCATACGAACACAGAGAAACGAACAGACTCGTCTTCCTGCACGAACTTCCAAGCAAAGCACCATTGATTAGTTGGTGGATGCAGCACCAAGCCAGCTAATTAGAACACGTTTCGAACGAGGCCAGCAAGAAACAATCAGAAGAGGAGCAGGTGTGAAGCGTCAGTGCAGGCGACAAGGTGGCAGTGCCTCAGGACCACCAATGAAAGCAGCATCTGCCACGATGACTCCATCGACCTCCTGACAAGCCTTCTCTCACGAAAAGCAGATATGATCATCAAGAGAAAACATCACAAGGAAGTGCGCACACATCGATTATGAATGTCTTCTCGTTTCGTGCATTTGTCCTCGTCAGTAGATCTCTCCTTGTCCCGATGCCGACCAGAGACAATCGAGAGATCCTGATTGGTACAAAAGCTATAAATCAATCGCCACTGAACACCCCTGTTGTGCACCACTGTTGTGCACCACTGTACACAACTGTATGCAACTGCTTGGCTTCTCTGTTCTCTGCACTATTTTGCTTGCTCGTTTAAATGGGCAGAGCAAGCCTTGCATTCACTCACTCATAATGCTGTCTTTATACTTCTTCCATGGCAAATATCAATTCCACTCAAATAATTTTGTACAATCAAACAGAAAGGAACGTGGGTGATCCATCATTACGGTCTTTGCTTCGATCGCCACTCCATTTCCGCTCTCATCCACTCCACCCTCAACCACTCCACCATCATCCACTCCACCATCATCCACTCCACCCTCACCTACTCCACCCTCACCCACTCCACCCTCAACCACTCCACCCTCAACCACTCCACCCTCACCCACTCCACCCTCATCCACTCCACCCTCATCCACTCCACTCTCCTCCTTTCTACCCTCATCAATTCACCTCCTTAACCCTTCTTCACTCCGCGGAGAATTGTAGCACACCCAATACTTTTTCACCAACCATCGAGCCTCCCATTATCCTGCCACTCTGCCCATCTCCCCTCCCCCAAACATCAAGGTATTCAAGCAAGCAACCTTGAATCCATGGGCGCTGATGATGCGGATGTCGGCAGGCACTCTGTCTCCAAACTTCACCTCGACGATGTCGCCCACCACCAGTTCCTCGGCGTGGATGTTCAGCTTCTCTCCGTTCCGAATCGCGAGAGCAAACTGCAGGGTGGATGCGTGTAACGATCGTTCAGCAGTACGAGGTTTCAATGCAATGGAATGCATATAGGCAAATGTACGCAATGAAAATAATGAGATTTGCCAATAGGTTTATAGAGAAGAACAAACTGAACGAGTTATTCAGTACACCGTTGTATTATTATTATTCTTATTATTATTAGTTTTAGCAGCAGTAGCAGTAGTAGTAGTAGTAGTATTAGCAGTAGTAGTAGTAGTAGTATTAGCAGCATTAACAGTAGTATTAGTAGTAGTAGTATTAGCAGCAGTAGCAGTAGTAGTAGCAGTAGTAGTAGTAGTAGTAGTAGTAGTAGTATTAGCAACAGTAGCAGTAGTATTATTAGTATTTGTGTGCCGTCGTAAAACCCACTTAAGCTTTGAGTATTAGGAATCATGCTTCGAATCATAAAGTGAGCAGATAACAAATTGACGATGGTTCATCGAGTAAAGGGTGACCTAGAAAGCATATAGCGTAGAATAAGAGGATTGTTGGACGTCCATGTTAGGCCACAATCATTTTCTTACAAAACACTTGTTGTTTTGGCCCTTAATTGGGGCATCAATTGTTTAACCGCTATTCAAAATCTCGAATGTGAGGCAGCCAATAGGAATTCTTCGAATGAATAATTCTATTTTAGGAAATTGTTAAAATAATTAATTTAAAGTGTCAAAAGATTTTTGAATATTACGGTAATAGCTTTTGTAAATGCCTATTGCTAAATAAACACAAAAACGAATATGTGAGAAGAAACAAAGCATGATTAGAACATAATAATGGCCTTGAAGCTTGTTAGAGTTTACGTCACGGTAATATTATTTTGTCTTGCAATTTATCACATTTTGTTGTATTATTCATCCATAAAAGAGAAGTGCGCTTTCACAAGTGGCAATAAGCACAGATTGCTGGTGCTGAGAGGGCCTTAAAAGATTGCGAAACTCTCGACCTTTGATGCCATTGAAGCCTCTTCAA
Organism: Piscicola geometra; assembly: GCA_943735955.1. Lineage (NCBI taxonomy): Eukaryota > Metazoa > Annelida > Clitellata > Hirudinida > Piscicolidae > Piscicola > Piscicola geometra. Next base: position 9,355,772 of record OX030960.1, read on the forward strand.
ACAACTGCTCAGTCGTCAGGGGCCTGTCAAACACACAAGAAACAACCACTTACTGTTACACTGGTCCTCTTACTATTCGTTTCTCAATATAAAGAGAGAATAAATACAATTCATTGGCATTGGGACGACCTTAAGTGCCTCTGAACCAGCCGTGAAGAAGGAGGCAAGTGCTGAATGTCCTCTTGCAGCACAGCCTCGTTCGAAGGGACGTTGAGCAGGCTAGATGCCACTCTTGTTTGTCCTCAAATACGCTCTGAAGGACTTTATCACATTCCCCCGACTAATCAATTGAGAAATTCAAATAGAATCTGGGACCACTTGAAATGAATAAACATGCGAAAGCTGCCTCGGCTCGTCTCAGGCGAATGAATGGCCTGTCTTCAACAATAGTTCTCCATCAGAGCTTTGCAGATACTGCTTGAGTACATCAGTGCAGGGCTTAGGGGGGATTAGGCAACATAACAAGACAATTATCTGTGCGAGGAGGCACAGAAAGAGCATCTCTGAGACATCAAATGTGCATCCACGTCATCCATGCGAGCACTTCTTGCACTCGACAGTCGACGTTCAACGACTCACAAATGAGGAGTCAGAAGAGATCCATTGGTTTGGGTAGAAGCAAGTCTTGCTGTTACGAATTAGCAGCCCCTGGCAAGGTCCGCATCGAACCATTTATGAAAGCTTTCGCCAGTAGACTTATGTGGAAAGCTCTGAGGCCATTGCACAATGCAAAGCTTTCATTGGAAGAGCTCCTGCGAATGCCGCTGATGGCGATGCAAACACGCCATCCGAGGCGCTCACTCCACAACAGCTCTTCACGAGGCCTCACTCCACAACAGCTCTCCACGAGGCCTCACTCCACAACAGCTCTTCACGAGGCCTCACTCCACAACAGCTCTTCACGAGGCCTCACTCCACAACAGCTCTTCACGAGGCGCGATGAACAAAGAATGCGAGCGATGAAACAAAGCAACTAGAAAACGTCCTGCTGACATGAAAACAACTCCTGAAGGATCCTCTCTGTGTGCATGTGCAAGCAGTTCTTGTGTGCGCCCCTGCAGGCACATGCCATTAATCATCTTCATCATCATCACGACCACCACCATCTTTCCTTGTGCAGCATCATCCTCTACACCATAACAGTTTTAGAATAGTGCACTGAGTGGAGGAATAGAAGCTCTGTGAGGCAGTGGGAGGACGCATGCGCATATCTCAGAGATCCCATGCCATGATGATGATGATGATGATGATGACGATGCACATGCTAGATAATGCAATCATCGATAATTGGTGCGCGTTAGACAGGCTTTAGAGGCCTTCTGAACAATCGGCAAGTACTGGCACCTAATCTCAACTAATGGGCTTGTTTGCCCGAATAATGATGTTATTGCATTCAAGCACTGACATCATTCTGTTGTTGCAGCAAAAAAACCTGTTATTGTGAGTGTGTGTGCATGAGTATGTGTATGTGTGTTTTTTCATTTGTGAATGTGTGTTTGGTTTTATTTGTGTATGTATGTGGAGTGAGTGTACGTGAGAAATATTTTCTTGCAAGTATGCTAGGCACCAAATAGCTGGCCTGCAATGGAATCAAGACATCAATTTAGGGCTCTGGTTCTTTTGTGTCCACTTTCATGTTGCCGTGTGTGTGCGTGTGTGTGTGTATGTATGTATGTATATATTTATGTATGTATGTGTGTGTGTGTGTGTGTGTGTGTGTGTGTGTGTGTGTGTGTGTGTGTGTGTGTGTGTGTGTGTGTGTGCGTGCGTGCGTGTGTGTGAAGCAGCTACATGACAGTATGTGTGTTCCTACAAAAGAATCTATATGTAATCCCGAGTGGCATACAAACTCGGTGGATAATAATGGATGGGGATGCAGATAAGAGAGCCATGCAGGCGGGAAGCAGCAAATGGGAATGCAAATACGTGAAGCCTTCCCATAGGAATGGCCTGAGATGATGCAGATGAAGCAACTGTGCGCTACAAAAAGGTCTGTGAGATGTCGTAATGGTGATGCAATGTGCTTCAGCATTCAGAGAAATGAACAAAGATGTCACATTGAAACTAATCGATCTCATCCGAACGATTCTCAGCACTCTATAAGCGCTATGAAGCGATTGTGTGGCGAAGTCTGTCATGATGATGATGATGTTGAAAATATAACTCCTCATCATCATCATCATCCACCTCATCCAGCCATCAGTACTTTCATTGGAAAATTAATCTTGCGAGCAATTTGGAGCGAAGACTCGCATGATGTTCATTCCTACCAGAGCGGCAATTGAGCAGTAGTTAGGCATAGAGGGAAGTGGTTGGCCTCGATGGCGGCATGGTGGAAGGCTGGATGGATGGATGGATGGAAGGATGGATGGATGGATGGATGGAAGGATGGATGGATGGATGGATGGAAGGAAGGCGACAGATATTCCTTTCCTCTCCTGACGGCAAAGTCGATCGAATTGCGCGCATATTGATCGCGCATATGCACGCATGCGCACGCGTGTGCTAGGCAGTCCTTAAACGCCGCCCAATTATAATATAATAGGACATTATAAATAATAAAATAACATCAGTAAGGAATATTAATGAGCAGTGGTAATGAATATTAATGAGCAGTAGTAATAAATATTAATGAGCAGTAGAAATGAAAATAAATAGGCCTAAAAATGAGTATTAATGAAGCATCTTTATAGGTGGTGCGGTGCTAGTTGAAGGATTAAGTGCTGAGGTGGAGTGTGGAGGAAAGGCATGACGCCAGTCTGTTTTGTGATGCCGCCTAACCGTTCAAAATAGCTTCACAGCTATTCAACGGTGCCCAATCATCGTCATCATCATCATCATCGTCATCATCATCATCATCGTTATTGTCATCATCGTCGTCGTCGTCATCAATCACAATCAATCTTTCCCTAGCAACAAATGTGATGCGAAGCAAACACACACACACACATACACACACACAAACACACACACACACACAAAGCGAACATACACAAAAGTACTTGTAATAAGTTAGAAGGGTGCACAGGCGATGCTGAAAAGCAGGCTTACACCAAGGCGTGCACAACAACAACACAAATCAATACGACCAGGTGAATGCCTGTGCAGACACAACGCACACAGCAGATTACATGCAGGAGATCACAACAGCATTGTCGCCACCACAGCTCCCAATCAGACGCCTCTAGTTGCCACTTCTGCAGCCCACACCCTCAAGCACGCGTTGACGCTCATGGCGTTCAGCACATAAGATAAAGACAGACACATGAACACAATGAGACAGACAAACAAACATAGAGACAGACAGAGACATTCAGCCAGACAGACTTGGGGCACGAGGTTCTTGAAGGACTCCATGATTCGGGAGCTCTTGGCCTCTTGGTAGTACGAGAAACAGCCTGTGATGACGACCACAGCTGTCAACACGATTCCCAAGTACAACTGAGGTGTTGTCGTAGTGTTGTTGATGAGGTGCTGATGTTGTAGGGTTGAGTGTTGTTGTTGATGCTGTTGTTGTAGGGTTGATTTGTTGAAAAGGCAGTGATGGAAGCAGTCCAAGTGGTCGCTAAACGCCAGCATTGAAGGGATTCCCGATGCAGTAGCTGCGCTGCATCCATCCTCGCGCCGAAATAGCTCCAGCAGAAGAGTGCCTAATGCGGAATAATGGCTTGATGGATGGCAGAGAGGCCATGCGAGCGATTACGCTGGGCAAGCATGAACTGGGGCGTCATCGAAAACGCTTATTTTGTACTCAAACACACCGCACAGTGACATTCGTGTGCAGAAAAGTGGCAAAGAATATCACATTTATTTGTGAAAATGTTTGAAGGTGTTCGAAGGTGTTCAGAGAGATGGTGATGCTGAAAGGTGAGAGGCAAGAGTAAATGATTGTGAAAAGAGAACTTACGTTGTCGCCAGGAGCGTCGTCAGAGGTACTGGCGACGATGGCGTATGCCACGAAGCAGAGGATCGCTCCGAGCCACAAGAGCATCGAAAAGCCTCCGAACAACTGCTTGCAGAACTTGACCCATTCTGGAGTGGTCTTGGGCGGACTCAGCTGGTTCGGCCCGTCCCTCTCCAGCACCTCCTTCGCCTTCGCTGTCGTCAGACCCTGTGTGTGTGTGTGTGTGTTTGTTTGTGTCAGTGAGAGTATTTCTTAATTTAATGACGTCTTAAGGCGCATGGCAGGTAGGCATTAAAACCTTGTGACTCGATTACAAGTGACAAGTGAGTTACTTGAACAATGGAATACACATACACATACCCACACACGCACACACCCATACACATACCCACACACGCACACACACTTGAACACAAAAGGGAACAAATGCATGACTTTTATGATCAATATACAGTGGATTGAATGGTGAAGTGATGGAGTTTGTACCGTTTCGTAGTTTGTTCCCAGCCTCTGCTTGAGCTCATCAAGCGATACTTTGTGCTCGTCCTGTGTGGCAAGTGTGATTTGTAAGCTTCACCTTCATTGTTTGCGCCACCATTGCTCCTAACCAGTGCACGCCTCACGCAATACAAACATTTCTATTCCTTAATTTTTTCGAAAACCCATTTAAAATGCTCAACATTTCAATTACAATGTGATCACAAGAAGTTGTCCATTTAAAAGTAAGACAGCTATTGAAAATAGTCTGAGTTGAATAATGATAGGCAAGTGGTTAGCAAGGGCAGTTAATAGACTTGGTGTTAGACGTCATCAATTGCGAAAGATGCATCGAGGGCTGGAATGATTTAGGAACATGAAACTGAAGTTGTAATTATATGCGAGCCTTGCATAGAGTAGTTTGGCACATACGTGACAATTAATTAATGCTAATTTATTCAAAGTCACGTCGCAAGCATCAGCCCAGGCTAGAGGTGACTATGAAGTGCAAATTTGACATTTGAGAGTTCGCTTCGATACAGAATCCACCTTCACAACAAAGTATCGCCTCCACGCCCTACCAACTCTTGCAAACTCTACTATCTCCAACCACCACAACTACACCACCACCACAACCACACCAACCACCAAAAAACTCACCATATCGACTTCCTTCTTGAGATTTTCCATGGTCTCCTTCTCTCGCTTCCCGCCCTTCTTCTTGCCTCCAGCCACCGCCTTGTATTCATGCTTCTTGCCATCAATCTGCTGGGGCGGTGGTGGTCTTCAAAATCAAGCACACACTCCTATGCACACTTCAGTTCATCGAGTGACCGCTTATTTTTCATCTCTCGAAACTCACATTCCTTCCTGATAACTTATAAGATGCTGATGCATTGACGAAGGCCACTTCTCAGCAGTGTTGCAAGCTTGACGCATTGAATTTGACTCGGAAGCCTCACAGAACTGACTTAATGAAGCTGTTTGCGCATTCTGCCTTCATCTCAGAGATGCAGAGGGCTTGAAGACCTGGCATTGTAGCGGCATTACAAGGGTCTCTCAAGGACTCCCTATGAAGGCACTGTCGCTTTACAGTCTTGACGATGAAACAGCCAAGCCGTTCGTTGGGGAGCTGCCATGACTGACTGAGGTTTGTCAGGCTTCGTCGTTGCATCGTTTCATGTTTAAAAGAGGATCAATAAACTATTGCTAACTTTGAAATGGCTGCCATAACAACCATTCATACGATTCTGGTTGTTATGACATCTCGGCTTGTGATGTATGTATCTTGCAATAATGAAACGGTATCGCACCTTTACTTTACTTCTACTTCGCCTCACCTGGCGCCCATGAATGAAGTAGTGAATATGAAATGATGAGGTTGCGATGCGACAAGTAAGCTGTCAAAGTGCCCTGTCTATCTCATCTAGCGGTCAGGGCGCTGGCAATGATGCCATCTTATTGCTCGCACTGACCACTCCACATGCCTCAGAACTCATGACAAATCCTTAATTTCAACTTCTACGATAAAAAAGCTATTATTTATCTTAGGATACCATGTGATCATGATTATGCCTCTGATTATCATCAATTAAAACAAAAGGCTTACTGCCTGTCTGACAGCATGACACGCCAATTGATGCCATTCGAAATAATAAATTTTCTAAATAGTTGCCTACAAAGGCAACGAAATGGAAGAAATACCGACTTTGGACATGATGACAAAGGCACTTGTAGAGCAACAACTGAAATGCTAAAGCGAACGTTGATGCCTCGCAAGTTTGACTTAGTCTCAAAAGAGGCCCAGCTTATTTATACAAGGACAAGATACATGCACACATAGACACTAATACACACAATAAACAGAAACACACACATAAATAAATGTACATAGATGTATAGCACAAATACTGAGGGTACCAGCATACATGCATACACGCAGCAAAGGCTGTTTAAAGGTAAGACTGCCTATTATAATGAAGTGTCAAGTGCTTTTGCCTCACTTTCCCTAACGTTTCAATCTTCTCCATGACTCAGTCACTGGCTTCTACACAACTTTCATTTAAACAGCTGAAGAGAAATTGAAATCAGGCTTACACTGCTCTGTAAGCAGCATTGTCCTGCTCGGGCATTGTTCAACCAGCATTCTTAGGCTTCACTCTAAAGAGACCACAGGGCACAGAACTCATGCATACCACCATCATCATCATCATCAGCCCAAGAGGCCAACAATGACATTGTGGCGTGAGTGACATTGCCTAGGCGACACCCAAGTTACTGCAGTGTTAATTAATGCTTGCATTCGTTTGAAGGTGAATTGAATGACACTACTTTCTGGACATCACTGCTTCTGCATTCATTTAGTTCCTCTCTTTATTAATTTTATTTAATAAAAATTCAACACTTTTTGTGTTAATAAATAAATGGATTGACTGATTTTAACTTTAGATGAAACACAGCCTACTACATCTTTAACCTCCAAACAACTTTTGATTTATTTGCTCAAAAAATATGCATATGCAATTATTGTGTGCTTTGATATAATCATCATCAGTGCCTTCTAGCTGATCTTCTCAAATCAAGTGTTTATTCTTTCTAATGTATCTGCATTTTATTGCTACAAGTGATATTACAATCATACATCCAACATGAAATGGTTTAAATATTTCTGATGACTAATTTTATGAAAACCAATAGCAGATGATTGCTCAAGACTTAAGCCTTAAGTGAGAGATTGTTCAATAATCTGAATAATTGAACACATTTAGTTGAAAAAAAGTTGAAACCACTTATTTTAAATACAGTAAATTATAAATAATGGTTTCATGTGATTTTATTCTTTAATATATCAATAATTTATTGATATATAAAAGTAGACATACAATTATTTTTTTAGATAAATAAAATATTGATAATAAATTATAGAATTTAAAATATCTTTAATTCTTTATATGTATTAAAAATGCATAAAATATTTTTCATGAATTTTTCTAATTATCACTAGTGACAAAAATAGAGACCTTATTGTTCAACCGCTTTTATAACTAACATCATTCACATTCAAAAATCAATGAAAAAATAAGATTTTTTAATAATTATACAGCTAATAAGCACAGATGTGAGAATGAAATTATATTTCATAATAAATTATATTTTAAAAGTTTTAAACATTTCACTAACCACGTTATTCGCTTCAGCCATTCTGGATTTAAATTATCATAAAACAAGAAATATGTAAGTATACAATTTCTGATTGTTTTATAGGGTAATGTTATAACAGGAAATATTACTCAATTCTCTGTTAAGAAAAATAAAATGTAATCACAGAATTTTTTTGCATGTCGATACAGAAGCTAATTAAAAGGAAATTACTATAAATTTTCCGACTACGAGAAGGTAGGGTCAGTGTTGTTGTTTGCAAAATAACCGCTGCTAGCTTGCTGTATGACGGTTATAAAATTTCCATAATTTTCCCTCTAAAATACTAAAAATTAAATTATAATATCAGTAAAGAAAACTAATCATATTTTACAAAACGTTTAGCTAGCAATTAATTATATCAAAAAAACTAAATCTATTACGTAAAATGTATAAATAAATCTATAGAAATATTTTAAGAAAATATATTGGACAATAGAATGATAAAATAATAATATCGTTTTAATAAAATACTTATTTTGTGCAAAATTAATTGACCATAATAGAAAATGAGTAAAAAAAGTAAATCAAGATAAGAACAGCAGAATTATTTTAAACAAATTTGTATCAAAATGACGATTCTTCTTCAGTAGTAAGTTTCCAATTCAACGCATCTTATGAAAATGAGTACACTGAATGGCAAAGGTGTCAGTCCTCACATCAATCTGAAATTTCAAGGGCTCATTGTCAGTAAGTTACGAAATCAAACTTATTCTTAAATCAAATGCATCATTATTTGAAACAGGTTAATTTTCGTTAAATGGAGAAGACAAAAAAAAGGTTTGTGAAGAAAATTAGAACCAATCAATCAAATAAATTTATAGAAGCACTTGCTCATTGAAATTATAGTATAAATTAGAACGAGAATAATGATTATTCAACAAATAATTTATCTTACGCTAGAGGGTAAATTCGGAGTACCTTAAGTGAAGAGACAGGGGAGTAAGGTAGGAGAAGGAAGTGAGTTAAGAATGAGTAGGGTGAGTAAAATTAACTAACACGTGGGTGGAGAAGTGTTCTCAAATGTACATCGTTTCCTATGTTACAATTATAAAACTCAACCGATAAAACACTTCATAAAATGGAAATTAATACGAAAAATAAAAACATTTGAAGAAAGAGTGCTATAGAAATCTATTTGATTGATTGAACAAATTAAAAGAGTCTTAAATAAAAGCTCTCTAGACAAATCAAGGAGTGGCAAAGGTGCAAATCGATGGAGGCCACTGCAACCTCTTCACCTCCATCTAATGTCGAGGCATCATCGCTACTCCATGCCTATTATTTAATTTTAGTATTATATTATTATTATCAAATAATTCATTATTTCGTTAATAACTTAATAATGGCAGAACTGGTCCCTAATAATAAGTCTCTTTTTCGAGCCAGCATCCAGGGTACTTGCGCAGAATGAATCTGCAGATTGCCAATAATAATAATAAGGAAAAGATATAATAATAATAGGAGAAAAATATAAAATAATAAAAAAATATAATAATTATGAAGACAGAAAGAAATATTGAGGGATTGTTGAAGGAGCGAAAAAGGAAAGAATGAATAGAGATGAAGGAGGAATGAAGAGAGACCTCCTGATCTCGTCGTAGATGATGATGACAGCACTGAATGGCATTGCGATCAACCACCAAGTCCACCTGTGAGCATCATCACCATCCTCATCATCATCATCACCCTTTTCATTATCATCATCATGCAAGCTAGTTATCTCACTTGAGGGGGTACATGCGTAGTCCTTTATCGAGGCCTGGACAGTAGGCGAGGAAAGCTGCCAAGGTTGTCTCAAAGAAGAGACCGAACGTCAGATGATGGTTGCTGTCATGGTGTGGTTGTTGGCAGTGAAAGGTGTGGTTGGTTGTGAGAGATGTGGTTGGTTGTGAGTGGTGAGGGGTGGTAGAAGGGTGTGAAAGAGAAGGCACTTACGACATTCCCTGGTGGATGATGGAGTTCCTCCTGGTCTTGCAAATGATCAAGTCAGTCCACTGCACGACCACAATTGCCACGAAAAACGCAGTTTGGCAAGTGTACTCGAGCACCTTGCGCTGGCCGTAGTTCTGTCGTGTGGTGAGGTGGTGAAATAGGGTAATGAGAAAGGTTTGATGGTGTAGAAGGTGATGAAAGGAACGTAGCATGGTAGAGCTGTGATGAGCATGCATGGAGTGGCAAAAACATCGAGCAAAAACAACCCACCCATTCTTGTCCGTAGGAGTCACGCAGGTCAGTGACAGATTTCGTGTCCCATTCTTTTCGGATTCTGTAGAGGCGGTCGGGAAGAAATCCGTTTTCGGACATGATCACGAAGTACGTGAAGAAGCCTGCACTGGCTTGGATCATGCCGATCTGGCCATACGCCATCGAAATCAACCTGGAAAAAAACTGTAGATAAATATTTCATCTGAATCTTTGGTATTCTGAAACTTTACCTAGAGTTCACTAGCTTGTCATTGAGCGGGTCTCTGGGCATTCGCTTCATGATGTCACTTTCTGCTGACTCGTAGGCGAGCGAAATAGCTGGCACCATGTCAGTTCCCAAGTCGATGCAGAGGATCGTGATGGTGCCCAAGGGAAGAGGAATGTCCGCCAAAATGAAGATGAGGAAGGGAGAAATTTCTGGAATGTTACTGGTCAAGGTGTAGGCAATAGACTTTTTCAAGTTGTCAAAGATCAGACGACCTGGTATGGAAAAAAAGAAATACGAATATTTCAAATTTAGAATTGGAAAATGTTGGGAAAAAAATTTATTTTAAATTGAACTACTGCGACCTTCTTCCACTCCTGTGACGATGGAAGCGAAGTTGTCATCCAGCAAGATCATGTCAGCAGCTTGCTTGCTCACGTCTGATCCGGCTATTCCCATGGCAACGCCTGTGAAACATTTCTCTTGCACTTTATTTAAGTCTTCTTAGTTTAAATAAAGCTAAACTTTCAAGAAGACAAAAGAGTGTGTAAATACGGCACGTATCTCTGGCAAGGGAAACAAACCGATGTCTGCTTTTTTGAGGGCGGGAGAGTCGTTGACGCCGTCTCCAGTGACCGCCACAATGGCTCCTTGCCTCTGACAACCTTCGACGATGATCAGCTTCTGCTGCGGAGAAGTCCTCGCGAAGACGATTTCAGTGTGGAAGCGCAAGATGTCGTCGATCTGCGCTGGCGTCATGCTTCTCAAGTCTGTCCCGTGGATCACACATGCCTTGGCGTCTCTGTAACATGCGTGTGCATGTATTGGGAAAGCTGTGTTTGTGTGTATGTGAGGACCTTATATTCTGAGTTAAAGATTAGGAGCGCATGTGTACGTGAAGTGAAAAAAGGGCGTGCGTTTGTGTGTAAGGTGGAAAGTGGATGAGGGTCTCTGTAGACCGCATAAGCGATTGGCACCTTGGGCTGATCTGCGAGATGGGCACGTTCTTTCTGGCGGCAATGTCCTCGACGGTTTCGGTGCCCTCTGAGATGATGCCCACTCCCTTGGCGATCGCCTTGGCAGTGATCGGGTGGTCTCCCGTCACCATGATCACCTGTCACAACAATGCATCGTATATCAGGGGCTTGTGGACTCGATAGCATTCAGTGCGTTTAAGTTCTGAAACAAACAGCTCACCTTGATTCCAGCACTCCTGCACTTGGCGACAGCATCAGGCACTGCAGCTCTGGGGGGGTCGATCATCGCCATCAGGCCGACGAATCGCATGCCAGTCAGTGGAAAGTTCTCCTCTTCAGCGTCGAAGGCATAACCCTGGTAAGAGGAGACGGTGGAAGCATTAGTGGGAGTAGGATGAAAGAGTGGTGAAAGTATAAGGGAAGATTTTAGTTTAATAAATGAGTCTTCTCTAACTGCTGAGCACCAACCTTGGGGAACTTTGAGATGGGGAGTTCAAGGTCGCAGAAGCCGAGCACCCTCTCACCCAGGCCGCCCAACTCCATGTAGGCGTTGTTGAAGCTCTCCTTCCACTGGTCATTCATCGCCAAAACATTTTTGTCAATAACTATGTGTGACGACTTTTCAAGGATCCTTTCTGGTGCGCCCTTCATCACCAGCAAGTAGGCAGAGTTTTCACTGGCCAGTTCGTGGATTGAGAGCTGTTGTGGAGTTGTGGAAGAGGTCAGATGTGGTTTTAAGGTGGAGATCGTGTGGTAGTGAAAATGGTGTGTGGTGTAGAAGTGTGGCGGAGAAAATGCAACAGGCAGGTGTGTGCTGCAAAGATGCCTCAAGGAAGGGAGGCAAGACTGACTTGGTACTTGTTGGTCGAGTTGAAGGGGATCTCGACGATCTTCGGGTTCGCCTTCCTGTACTCGTTCACTTTCCCGATCGACAACTCGACACACTTCAGAAGGGCTGACTCACTGGCGTCTCCATTACACTCCCTGTGGTTGTGTGCATTAGATTGTGGTTTCATAGATAGATGAATAAACTGACCTTTTGAGAACTGGCAATTTTTCCTGGTCTTTTTTGAACTCTGCCCTGTTGCACAGCATGGCAACTCTCGCAAGATCCATCCAAGTGCTTGAGTCCTTGTCGTAAGTAGCTCCTGGGTTTTGTGTAGTGTGGTGAATGGTGGGGTTTCAGTGTGATATAATGTGTAGTTGTCGTGTGGCGGAGTGGTGGTTATGTTACGAATGATGCTAAAGTCTCTAACTTGATTGGTCGTCAGTTGTGTCCGCTTCAACTATACGGCCGTCGAACCACATGTGAGCGACAGTCATGCGGTTCTGCGTCAGGGTGCCTGTCTTGTCGGAGCAGATGGTCGACGTCGAACCGAGGGTTTCCACAGCTTCCAAGTTCTTCACCAAACAGTTCTTGCTCGCCATTCTCTTCGCCGTCAGCGTTAAGCACACCTGGTGGGTCGTCAAGTCATGTTTAAGGCAACTTCAAGAAAGGACATGCAAGGACTGAAAGACTGGCACTCACAGTGACGGTGGCCAGGAGACCTTCAGGCACATTGGCGACGATGATTCCGATCAGGAAGATAACAGCGTCCAGCCAATTGTAGCCGAGAATGAAGGCGATAATGAAGAAGCCAACACCCAAAAAAACAGCAATGGCAGTGATGAGGTGGATAAAGCTGGAGATTTCCCTGGCGATGGGAGTCGAGCCGCTGTCGAGGCCTGAGGCGAGTCCTGCGATCCTGCCCATGACGGTCCTGTCTCCCGTGCTGATGACGCATCCAATGCACGTTCCTGGTCGGCAAGCGATCGATTAGTGACGCTTAAGCAGTAGACAGTGCCATCATTCATCTTCCCCCTACATCCCTGATTCCCAAAATCCGTCTGAATTTCCTCTCCATCCATCTTTCCCATAAACATCCATCCGTATCATGCTTACACCCATCCATCTGTCACCACATCACTCACCCTCCACAGCGTTGGTCGAGAAGAATGCGACGTTCTTGGTTTCAAGCGGGTTATCGTTCGTGAACTCGGGTGACCTCGACTGCGGCTCAGATTCGCCCGTCAGCGACGAGTTGTCCACCTAGAGGCCGTCAGATTTTTGTGTTTTCATGCTATCAGAAAAAAACTATACGAGCCTCCTACTATCAAGCCATTCTTCCTCCCACTTTCAAAACTAAGACTGGCAAGCAGGCAACCTTGAATCCATGGGCGCTGATGATGCGGATGTCGGCAGGCACTCTGTCTCCAAACTTCACCTCGACGATGTCGCCCACCACCAGTTCCTCGGCGTGGATGTTCAGCTTCTCTCCGTTCCGAATCGCGAGAGCAAACTGCAGGGTGGATGCGTGTAACGATCATTGATTGATTTCTTTTTGTACTATGGTAAAACCCAATTGAGCTTTTCGTATAAAAAACATGCTTTTAATCATAAAATTAGCAGATAAAAATATTTAGTGACTTTTAAAAGATAAACTTTTAAATATCAAAAATTCGAGGCTTTAAATGAAAGACTTGGGGTACGAGGTTCTTGAAGGACTCCATAATTTTAGAACTCTTGGATTCTTGGTAGTACGAGAAGCAGCCTGTGATTACGACCACAGCTGTCAACACGATTCCCAAGTACAACTGAGGTGTTTTAGTTTTGTTGTTGTTGAAGTATTGATGAATTTTTGCTTTATGGTTGAGTGTTGATGTGTTGTGGATGTGACGTTTTAGTCGTGGGGAAAACGTACGTTGTCACCAGGAACGTCGTCATAAGAAGCCGCGACGATGGCGTATGCCACGAAGCAGAGGATCGCTCCAGCCCACAAGAGCAACGCAAAACCTCCAAACATCTGTTTGCAGAACTTGACCCACTCTGGAGTGGTCTTGGGCGGACTCAGCTGGTTCGGCCCGTCCCTCTCCAGCACCTCCTTCGCCTTCGCTGTCGTCAGACCCTGTGTGTGTGTGTGTGTGTGTGTGTGTGTGTGTGTGTGTGTGTGTGTGTGTGTGTGTGTGTGTGTGTGTGTGTGTGTGTGTGTGTGTGTGTGTGTGTGTGTGTGTGTGTGTGTGTGTGTGTGTGTGTGTGTGTGTGTGTGTGTGTGTGTGTGTGTGTGTGTGTGTGTGTGTGTGTGTGTGTGTGTGTTGTGTATGTGTGTGTGTGTTTGTGTGTGTGCATGTTGTGTATGTGTGTGTGTGTGTGTGTGTTTTTGTGTGTGTGTGTTTGTGTGTGTGTTGTGTACGTGTGTGTGTTTGTGTGTGTGTGTTGTGTATGTGTGTGTGTGTATGTGTGTGTGTGTTTGTGTGTGTGTGTGTTGTGTATGTGTGTGTGTGTGTGTGTGAAACAAATGCCCTCCCATACACATACCCACATATGCACACACACATGCTCTCACTTGAACACAAAAGAGAACAAATGCATGACTTTTATGATCAATATACAGTGGATTGAATGGTGAAGTGATGGAGTTTGTACCGTTTCGAAGTTAGTTTCCAGCCTCTGCTTGAGCTCATCAAGCGATATTATGTGCTCGTCCTGTGTGGCAAGTGTGATTTGTAA
>OX030960.1:9375287-9447787 GCA_943735955.1 Piscicola geometra
TTTCCGACTACGAGAAGGTAGACTACGAGAAGGTAGGGTCAGTGTTGTTAGTTGCAAAATAACCGCTGCTAGCTTGCTGTATGACGGTTACAAATGTGCACAAACATTTCGTCTTGAACACTTGAAATTAAGTTATAATATCATTAAAAAGACTAATCATATTTTACATAACCTTTAGCTAGAAAAAAAACTAAATCTAGCTATTAAATCTTAGCTATAAATCAATCTATAGAAATAGGTCACTACAAACAGATAGTAGAAAATGTGAATTAGTATATTTAAAATTGTGTTATAATTGAACAATTATTTGTAAGGAAATTAATCGCCCATAATAGAAAATGGTTGAAAAAATAAATCAAGATGAGAACCGCAGGATTTGGTTTTGCAAATTTGTATAAGAATGACGATTCTTTTTCAGTAGTACGTTTCCAATTCAACCCACCCTTTGGGATTTCTTCTCAATATGTATTTTCTTACTTCATCATATATGAAAATGAGTACACTGAATGGCAAAGGTATCAGCCACCACTTCCATCTGAAATTTCAAGGGCTCATTGTCAGTAAGTTACGAAATCAAACTTATTCTCAAATATAATGTGTCATTATTTGAAGCCAGTAAATTTTCGTTAAATAAAAAATACAAGAAAATTGATTGAAACAGAATAAGAAGCTTTCATTGAAATTATAAAATGAGAAAGGCAACAATGATTATTCAAGTCGTACGCTAGAGGGTACATGCGGAGTCCCTTATCCAAGCCAGGGCAGTAAGACAGGAAGAGGGCCAAGGTGGTTTCGAAGTATAATCCGAATGTAAGATGGTGGTTCCTGATGGTGAGGTCAGGAAAGTATGAGAGACATTAGTTGAGATGAATATCTTCAAACTCACGTCATTCCCTGGTGGATGACGGAGTTCCTCCTGGTCTTGCAGATGATCAGGTCAGCCCACTGAACAATGACGATCGCCATGAAGAAGGCTGTGTGGCACGTAAACTCGAGCACTTTTCTTTGCGGGTAATTCTATGAAAAATAAAATTTGAACAAACTTTCAATATAATCTCAATTTTCTTCAATACGTTATAAGTTATGCTGTTTCAAAACGATTTTAAATTCATTAAAGAAGTAGCCCACCCATTCTTGTCCGTAGGAGTCACGCAGGTCGGTGACAGATTTCGAGTCCCATTCTTTTCGGATTCCTAAAAGGCGATTTGGAAGAAATCCGTTTTCGGACATGATCACGAAGTACGTGAAGAAGCCTGCACTGGCTTGGATCATGCCGATCTGGCCATACGCCATCGAAATCAATCTGCAAAAGAAAATTGTGCATGAATATTTTGTCAATAACTTTCGTTATTTCAAATCTTCACCGGTGGTTCACCAGCTTGTCGTTGACTGGGTCTCTGGGCATTCGCTTCATGATGTCACTTTCGGGTTTTTCATAAGCCAGAGAAATGGCTGGCACCATGTCAGTTCCCAAGTCGATGCAGAGGATCGTGATGGTGCCCAGAGGGAGTGGAATATTGGCCAAAATGAAGATGAGGAAGGGAGAAATTTCTGGAATGTTACTGGTCAAGGTGTAGGCAATAGACTTCTTCAAGTTGTCAAAGATCAGACGACCTGGTATGGAAAAAAAGAAAAACGAATATTTGAAATTTAGAACTGGAAAATGTTGGGAAAAGAATTTATTTCAAATTGAACTGCTGTGACCTTCTTCCACTCCTGTGACGATGGAAGCGAAGTTGTCATCCAGCAAGATCATGTCAGCAGCTTGCTTGCTCACGTCTGATCCGGCTATTCCCATGGCAACGCCTGTGAAACATTTCTCTTGCACTTCAATTATGTCTACTTAGATTAAATAAAGCTAAACTTTCAAGAAGACAAAAGAGTGTCTAAATACGGCACGTATCTCTGGCAAGGGAAACAAACCGATGTCTGCTTTTTTGAGGGCGGGAGAGTCGTTGACGCCGTCTCCAGTGACCGCCACAATGGCTCCTTGCCTCTGACAACCTTCGACGATGATCAGCTTCTGCTGAGGAGAAGTCCTCGCGAAGACGATTTCATTGTGGAAGCGCAAGATGTCGTCAATTTCCTTCTCACACAGGTCCTTCAGGTCAGATCCGTGGATCACTGCCGCTGTGAATTTCCTACGAGGAATTCAAGAGATGAAGTCTTAATTTTTATGAATACTTTTTTGGGTGAAACTTGAGATCATCTTAGACCTTCTTTTACCTTTTGTCAAGCTGAGACACAGGTTTTCCGAGTCTCTCAGCAGCGTCATCTATGGTTTCATTGCCTTCCGAGATAATGCCCACTCCCCTGGCGATAGCCTTGGCAGTGATCGGGTGGTCTCCCGTCACCATGATCACCTGTTTACGAATAATTAATGGCACGTGAAGTATTCTTCTCTATTCAGCATCACTTAGTATTTCAATAAAACAATCGAAACAATATTTAAATGATAAATTCATTAAATTCAAATAATGTGTTTTGAGTATTGAATTATCATGAAACCTTGATTCCGGCTGTTCTGCACTTGGCGACAGCATCAGGCACTGCAGCTCTCGGGGGGTCGATCATCGCCATCAGACCGACGAATCGCAGGTTGTCGAGGGGGAAGTTGGGATCGTCAGCGTTGAAGCTGAATCCTTTGGGGAAGTCGGCAGAGGGCAGGTTCAGATCGCAAAAGCCCAACACCCTCTCTCCCAGCCCTCCCAGCGTTTCGTATGCCTTCATAATGGATGTCAGAAATTAAGGGTTGTAATCATTTGATTCACAAAATATAGAATACAGAAAGGGAAAAGTATAGGCACGTGGTTGAATGCGTCCTTGAGGTGCTGGTCCAGAGGAACATCCCTGCCGTTGATGAGGATGGAGGAGCAGCGGTCCAGAATCCTCTCTGGAGCGCCCTTCATCACCAGGGCGTGAACGTGATCTTCGTCTGCTACCTCGTGCACCGACACCTTCGTGACACAAATTGTGTGCATGCAAGTGGAGTGTCGCTGCTTCAAGTTGGCCTCGACTAAGCTGATGCGATGAATGCGTCAATTGCATCGTTGTTTTGCACGCTTAAGCGAAGAAAAGTTTGATCAAAAACGTGAATGAAATCGATCGATATACGCCGAAAGAAAAATTGTGAACAATATTCTCAAAATGCGCCTAGGAGTAGAATAAAAACAGTATAAAGCTGCATCAAGTTGGATGGACTGAACAGACAGCCACCTGGTATTTGTTGGTGGAGTTGAAGGGGATCTCGCAGATCTTCTTGTTCTTCTCCCTGTATGCCATGACATTGCCACACGTCAGCTCGGTGCACTTGAGGATTGCGATTTCGGAAGCGTCTCCATTGCACTCTCTGGGAGTCGGTGACGTTTTAGTCCGTTATGCCTTTAATGAGCTAAATGAGGTATTTACAATGCGCAACTATTTTATCAAAGCCAAGAAAAATCAGATTTCAAGGAGCGAAATCAAAAAGCTTTAGAGAGTCAAAATAAGAAGCAAGAAAGTGCGGCTTATACATGGTGGTAACGGCATGCAGTGATTGAATGGGGTTGGAACCTCTTCAGAACGGCCTTGGAGTCTTCTCCTGCTTTGAACTCTGCCCTGTTGCACAGCATGGAGCATCTGGCGAAGGCTTTCCACGTGGGTGAGGACTTGTCGAACTTCTCTCCTGTCGAAAGTGTTTAGATGTTCTAAAAACTTTGTTGGTTTTGTGTGTTGGCTTAGTTAATGAAAACATCAGATTGTTTCAGGAGTTTGATTGTTTATTGATCTTCATGACCAACTACACACCCGACTGGTCTTCGCTGGTGTCAGACTCAACAATGCGGTCGTCGAACCACATGTGAGCGACAGTCATGCGGTTTTGCGTCAGGGTGCCTGTCTTGTCGGAGCAGATGGTCGACGTCGAACCGAGGGTTTCCACAGCTTCCAAGTTCTTCACCAAACAGTTCTTGCTCGCCATTCTCTTCGCCGTCAGCGTTAAGCACACCTGGTGGGTCGTCAAGTCATGTTTGAAGCAACTTCAAGAAAGGACATGCAAGGACTGAAAGACTGGCACTCACAGTGACGGTGGCCAGGAGACCTTCAGGCACATTGGCGACGATGATTCCGATCAGGAAGATAACAGCGTCCAGCCAATCATAACCGAGAATGAAGGCGATGATGAAGAAGCTGACACCCAAGAAGACAGCGACAGCAGTGATGAGGTGGATGAAGTGGGAGATTTCTTTTGCAATGGGAGTTTCGCCACTCTCGAGGCCTGAGGCGAGTCCTGCGATCCTGCCCATCACCGTGAAGTCACCAGTGTTGATGACGATGCCTTGGCAAGTGCCTGTGGGAAGGTAAGAACGTGATGAAGATCATGAGGATGATGAGGAGAAGGAGGAGGTGGTTGCAGTAGTTTGAAGAGGTAATGATGAAGTGAGACAAACAATGCAGAAACCTTCTACAGCGTTGGTGGAGAAGAAGGCAAGGTTCTTGGTCTCGAGCGGGTTGTCGTGCGTGAACTCCGGTGTCCTCGCCTGTGGTTCAGACTCTCCCGTCAACGAGGAGTTGTCCACCTTGGTGCGGTCAGAGGCTTGTCCATAAGTGCTTATATTGGCAACTAAAAGCACCTAGCCACTCTAAGAAAAGCCTATTCAAGTTATCATGTTGATATGTTAGAGCAGAAGATCATCTAAATTAATATACATATAAACTAAGTATTGATAATTGATAAAAATATTAACAAATAATAATAACGAGAATAACCTAAAGTGAGGATGAATGACCTACCTTGAATCCATGCGCTGCAGTCACCCTGATGTCGGCAGGCACTCTGTCTCCGAACTTGATCTCGACGAGGTCTCCCTTCACCAGCCCTTCTGCCTTGATGTTCTGCTTCTGCCCGTCCCTGATCACTATGGCGTACTTGGGAGGAGAGAGAAGGGGTTCGTGGTAATAAAAAGTATTCGGGTTTTGCGATGAACTAATTGAGATTGATTTGTATTTTTAAAGTTAAACTAAAACTTGCTTCCTAATAAGAAGTTCAAAGACAAACGAACAAAGACAAGCAAATTCCGTGAAACACATAAACACATTCAGACAAACACTTAAAAATATTTAGACGGACACTTAAACACATTTAGACAGACAGACTTGAGGCACGAGGTTTTTGAAGGACTCCATGATTCGGGAGCTCTTGGCCTCTTGGTAGTACGAGAAGCAGCCTGTCACTATGACAACCACCGTCAGTACAATTCCCAAGTACAACTGATTGAGATTTTAGTAGGACCTTTTACGCAAATAAAAGCATCAAAGTTTCCTCAAACGTCGCATGAGAAAGCTTCACAAGCAGTGATGGAGAAGACATGAAGGAGGAAGATGATGGTGCAAGTAACGTACGTTGTCGCCAGCAGCATCCTCCGAGGTGGTGCACTGTATGACGTAGGCAAAGTAGCAGAGGATCGCTCCGAGCCACAAGAGCATCGAAAAGCCTCCGAACAACTGCTTGCAGAACTTGACCCATTCTGGAGTGGTCTTGGGCGGACTCAGCTGGTTCGGCCCGTCCCTCTCCAGCACCTCCTTCGCCTTCGCTGTCGTCAGACCCTGTGTGTGTGTGTGTGTGTATTTGCGTGTAGCAGTGAGGTATTCACTAAGCATGATGGAGCCTGCTGTGTTATGGAGGCACTCTCACCTTCTGAGAACAGGTCTGCAGCCTCTGGGTCAGCTCTTCCAGCGGAATCTTGTGGTCATCCTGTGCAGGTTGTCATCAGCACTTCAGATTATAAAGTTTCTTCAAAGCTGGTCGTCAATTTTAGACCGTTTAAGACTTTTTGGCATTGCCGCTTATACGTTGTTTTGCATCGGTGATTTTTTACGGTTATACGCTTTTGTGCGTGTACCTTCGCTGTGTCTGTGTGAAATACATTTCGTATGAATGCGGGTGAAGGGCTGACGTCTGACGAAGCAATCCTCAAGAAAGCAATTCTTTGAACGCCTCAAAGACAAACACCCACAGTGAGTGATGATTGCCTTCATAATAGTAATTAATACTTTGATGCAAGCTGATCCCTCGTAATTGCGTGCTCTCATTCCGTGACAAGAAACTCTTTTCTCTGAGAGCCGAATGGCGTGATGCAATGCATTTGCATTCAGCAGACGAGCATTCAAATTGCAACTTTAAACGCAAAAGTTGTCATTGCCATTGTGGATTCGATGCATCCTGGTGCATTGTTCAAAGTATTGAAATAAAAAAAAATTCAAGTGGTGCAATGGCTGGGTGATTGAGAGAGATAGAATAGTATGATTGGTTAACGGCTTTTCTCATCGATTCTGCAATTAAAATTTAATCTCTTTTTAAGAATTCGCCCTAATAAATAAGTGCCACGCTGATCCTATCGCACTTTGCCTGCGTGGCTATGGCATTCGGTCGCAGAGGAGTTGAAGAATGCATGCAAGCTGTGAGTGATATCATTGGCTGGCAGGCGCTCAACTTATGGCATCCTCAAATGAACCTCACCATCTCCATCTCTCTCTTCAGACTCTCAATCCTCTCCTTCTCCTTGTCCTTTTTGTTCGTTTTCTTTGGCGCCTTGCTGCCATTGTTGGCGGGAGTGTACTTGTACTGGCCGCGGATCTGAGAGGAAGAATGCGTGTGTAGGTTGAAAGTTGGATTATTGATTCATTCCTCCTTTATTATTTGCCGAATTAAAATGGTCAACGTGGAGGTGCAAGGAGTGAAGCTGACTCCGAAACATTATGAGTGACCTTGTACTGACCGGCTATTTACCGATTAAAACGAATTTACTCAAGTCTCACTGCAGCGTGATCGAGGGTTGCATTATGGGCGCAGTGAAATTATAAACTCTCTCATGCAAAAATACAGATGTTTGAGCGTGTGAATGGAGAATGGAGATTTACAACGGGATATCCTGTGCCAAGCATTCGCTGAAAAACAATGTAAACTCTCTTTTCGATGTAGAATACTAATGAGTTTGCTGTCAAATAAACTAATTGATAAAGAATACAAATCTTAATTTTAAAAGTGAGAAACTTAGATGCAGTTGAAAACTGTGGTCGCCTCTTTGGACGCGCAAGCACTTACCGGCTCCTTGGTCGTCATTTGTGGCAGCTGCAAGCCACTGCTGGAAACTCAAAGAATCTGAAGTAACTGATTCTCTGAAACAGCCGCCCGTGAGTGAAAAGAGTTCTGAAGTCCCACTAGGAGGCTGATCGAGTTTATATAGGCTGGCCCCAGCACAGCTGTACAAACACTCGCTTGTGTTAATGAATATGGATTTGCCCCCTTACAGAAAGGTTTTTATATTTGTGTGTATGTGTAAAGGTACATGTATGTGTGTAGAATCTTGTATGTGTGTAGACACGTCTGTGTGTGTCTATGTGTGTTTGTGCAAGTTTGTTTTTGTGAGTATGTGTGAGTGTTGAATTGATGAGGTCTCCAGCGATAAGGGACTCACAAGGGCTCATTTCAATGGCTCTTCATTTCTTGCCTGATACACCCTCATGCTTCCTGCTTATCTGCGAGCTTATCAATTTTGTATGGACTCTTGTTAGATAAGAGCACAAGTGTGTCTTGCTGAAGTGAGAACTCAAAATGCATGATCGTCATGGAAACAAGGGAAGAAATAACTTTTGTCTTTTTTCCTCCACACCCAGTCTCCTAGATTGTATCTCAATTACCCCCTCCATCTAAAACCAACAATCACCAATCCTCTTCACACAAGGCCTTGCTAAGCTTGCCTTCACAGCAATGATACAACTTTATGAAGTTAATTCTCAAAGTAGTGGTCCTACTACCATCAACAAGCATCGCTTTTCGACGTCACAGTCTGACGTGGCCCATATGGCGGATAGTGGAGCATTGCAGATGCAAATCCAATTCATAAAAAGTTCGCTGCGATCAAATTCACGGTGACAAATCGAACGGGTTGTATACGTAATTAATCGAGTTAATTTGAAGTTCTCAATTGAAAGAAATAGTTTAATGGGGTACAAAAGTCAGTACAGGGAATTTTAAGATGTTCTATGAAGTTCATATGCAGATAAGATAAAGAGTGTACAATGCATTTGTGAAGTAGTCCCATTCAATAATGGGTCTTCCAATGTATTTCTTTATTTAAAAACTCTCTATGAAAGTGTATTAATTATCAATGTTGAAAGATTGATATAGACATTTATTTCTAATTGTAACTCATTGGTTTAATTAGCTTCATAATAGGAATAATAAATACAGTTACGGTGCCATTTTAATTGCATTACTACACTTTCTGCAATCATTACTAATATTGCTATGATTCTATTAATGCATGTATTAATTTTATATTTATATTACTACATCACTGTTATTATTATTATTATTACTTATTTCGATCTCTCTATTAAGCCCGAAAATATTCTTTATATCAACTTAGGTCCTAACTCCTAAGTCTTAGAACTTCTAACTTAGAAGTTATCCGAGAAAACACAATTTATCACCAAATGAAATATTATTTACAATTTCATAATGAAAATTCGAGTTTTCTATATAATTCATTGTATTCAAACTTCAAATATATGAAAAATTGCAATTTAATTTTTTTTCTAAGTTGTTAGTGAAGCGCGTGAAAAGTTGTTTTCTACCAGCTGAGAGCGATATTTCAATTTCTTTTCTGATCTGATGAAATATGGATTTAAACAGTAATGAGTGTCTTGTTAAAAACTTAAGTTGAAAGCTATCAAATAAATATACTCATAAGAATTTGTTTATGAAATTTTCAGTAAGAGATCTCACACACCACTGAATCATTCACAGATCTTGTGGACCTCTTCAATGAAAAGTTCAAGGAGGACAG
The DNA here is from genome assembly GCA_943735955.1 of Piscicola geometra. Classification (NCBI taxonomy): domain Eukaryota; kingdom Metazoa; phylum Annelida; class Clitellata; order Hirudinida; family Piscicolidae; genus Piscicola; species Piscicola geometra. The sequence goes on from OX030960.1 coordinate 9,384,116, forward strand.
GAACGAATCAGAAGCCTTGGTGGCAGTCGAGTGTCTCTTGGATTTCCTCAAAAAGAACAACCGTACGTTCAACACTGCAAGCGATGTTATCTCAGTATCAGCTGTCATATACCTAAAATTTAGGTCCTAAATGTTTTAAATGTGTGCATATGTTTTGTGGATGTGTGAATATTTGTTTTGGATGTGTGTATGTGTGCTGATGATGCATTGTGCGTGCACAGATGAGACGCTGCAGGGGGTTTTGAGTGACCTGAAGGATGGCATCAAGACACTCTCCCTCATGGACGGCGACTTCAGCCTCATCTCGGTTTCGTCCGCGTGCGATCTCTTCGTGCGACACATCACTCTCGCCAAGGAACTGCTCTTCAACGAGCCCAACTGGAAGGAGTGTCTCATCAAGAGGGGCAGCGAGTTCCTGCACAAGAAGAGGAAGGCGCGCAGCATCATCGCTGCCATCAGCCGTCCCCTCGTCTTCGAAGGGGTTCTTGCACACTTTCTACAAACACTATCATCACTGGCATCATCATCATCGCAAGCATACACATAGCTGACTTATCTTCATAATCATAATCATCAAGATCATTGTAATCATCATCATCACCCTGCAGAACATTCTAGTGCACTCCTACTCTAGAGTTATCTTGCACCTTTTGTGCACCTTCAACCCGCACAACATGACCGTCTATGTCACCGAGTCGATGCCTGATTGCTCTGGGTGTGTGCGTGTGAATGTGTGGCGTGTGTTTGTGTGTGTTTACGTGTGTGTGTGTGTGAATATGTGGCGTGTGTTTGCATGTGTGTGAATGTGTGGCGTGTGTTTGTGTGTGTTTGTGCTATTGTTTTTGTGGATGTTGCAATGGTGTCATCATCATCAGTGAGTTGATTATGGTGATGACTTATTGACTGACAGGAGGCTGATGCAGCAGAGACTCAAGCAGAAAGGCATCAACGCCATTCTCATCCTAGACTCTGCTGTTGGGTGCGTCCATCATCATCATCATCATCATCATTGTCATTCTCATAATCATCATCATCTCCGCCATCATCATAACTCGTCTCCTCCTTCGACAGCTTCACGATGGAGAGGATCGACGTGGTGTTGTTGGGGGCGGAGAGTGTTTGTCAGAATGGAGGCATCATCAACAAGGTACGCAGGCAGGCATGCTGTAGTTGCTACGCACAATTAGTTGTGGTTGCTACGCACAATTAGTTGTGGTTGTTATGCACAATTAGTTGTGGTTGCTATGCACAATTAGTTGTGGTTGCTATGCTATGAGGAGGAGGAGGGTTGTACACACCACTCAGCAAGCATCCACCCATGTGACGTCACACAGATCGGATCGTACAACATCGCGATGTGCGCCAAGAGTCTGCACAAGACGGTGTATGTGGCTGCCGAGAGCTTCAAGTTCTCCAAGCAGATCCCCCTCAACATCCGAGGAATGCCCAAGAACTACCTGGTTTGTGTGTATGTATGTCTGTGTCTGTATGTATGTGTGTGCGTTTGTGTATGTATGTATTCTGCAGCATTCCCTTTGCCTGCACAGTACCCAGCAGCGCGCAAGGACGCGGACATCGACACGAAGGACCTGCACCCGATGGTCGACCACACACCTCCCCGCTTCCTCGACTACATCCTCTCCGACCTCGGCATCCTCGGACCCAACGCCGTGTGTGACGTCGTCCTCGAGTTGTATGTCTGATCCTTGTATGTGGCATTCTTGTGCCATTCTGTATTCTTGTATGTGCGAATCTGTACGTATGTTGTTGTACATACGCTTCAAGCAGGTGTACACTTTCATTTCTCTGCGCTCCCATGTAAAATTTTGTAATAAAAATTTTCTCTGTTGACAAGACGATGATGATGATGATGACGAAATAAAGATATGTTCGTTGCCTCCTCATAGAACAACCTTTGTTGATTGCACAGCACAATAAATTGTGCACATGTGCTTGTGCATCAGTTGTACGTGCATTGAGGATGGAGGGGAGTGGCGTCAGAGTCCTTGTGGTCTCAGTGGAGAGGAATGCTCTTGTGGTGTGTCGAGGAGCGGCAATATCACACACACACACACACACACACAGATTTTAGTTAATGATTGAATAGGTGCATGAATGAATGAGATGTGGTTCAGTTTATTGGTATAGCAGTTGCCAGTGTGCACCAGTGTACCCTACAGAGTGTGCACCAGTGTACCATACAGAGTGTGCACCAGTGTACCATACAGTGTACACCAGTGTATTATACAGAGTGTAAACTGTCACACCGAATCATGCAGTGAGTTGCTGGCATCGCAAAAAGAAGCGGGAATTGTAATCAGGATCGAAATAAAAGTTGAATGAGTGATTGGACGCTTTGACGAGAAAGACTGCATTCCGTGAATATTCTAAGTGGCTTAATGAGGCATTTAATGGCTTAATGAGACATTTAATGACTTAATGAGACCTATTATAGTTAATTAGGATGGTCCTGATGACGATGATGATGGTTGCGTGGTGGATGGTGGAACAGCCTACGCTCAGCATTGCAAGGCTTGAAAGACGATACACAAATCGAAAGAGAGAAGTGTGAGATAGGATGTCTGAATAAATTTGCATGCTAATGAGGCTGGTGAGATCAGCTTGATTGTGGGTGACATAATTGGGAAACTGGATGACTGGGGCAGGTCAGCAATACATGCACTAATACTGTAGCAGTGGGTGGTGTGCGAGGGAGAAGGAAGGAAGGAAGGAAAACAATGGATGTCGATACAAATGACAAGGAGATGTGAGGATGATTGAAGGTGCGAAAATGACTGGAAAGAAGCAATGACTGAAAAGAATGAAACAATTGTTGGCGTCTGTCTGTCTCGCAAGACACTCTTATTTATTCCAGCCCAATCAGAGGCTCCTTTCAGCACAACACGATGCAAACGCCGAAGAGTGGCAGCAAGAACACAGCCACCTCGCATGCCCACTCACCCTACTGCACAGTGCCTTCCCTATTATCATGTAACGACTGTATAGCGCTCAAGGGCTTCGGGGGGCAGCCAATCATTGCCAAAATAAAAAGTCCATCCCTGCTGACAAGATCAAACGCCTTGGTCAGACCTCTTCTTCGCTGTACGGACAGAAGCATCGGTGCTGGTGCATTGACATGCCAGACTGACAGGAGCCAACAAGAACATAAACGGTATGACTAATGAAGAGAATAGTGGATGGCGATGAAGTTGATGATTATGAAAAAGAAGATGATGATGATGATATTGATGATGATGATGAAGATGATGATGATGATGATGATGATGAAGATGATGCTGATGGCGGTGGAGGATCAGACGAGGTTGTATTCCTTGAGGTTGAGTTGCAAGATGGTGTCTTTGACGGCAGCGAACACAAAGCGGATGTTTTTTGTGTCTGTGTGTTGGTGGTGGTGATGATCCGTAATAAATACAATTTTTAAAACACTTAATTCCCCCCCCCTTTTTCTCCACTACTCCCTCCTATTCTACCCTTTCCTCCTCCACCTCCTCTTCCACCCCTCCAACACACAAACAACAACACTATGAAGAGACAGACCAGTGGCGCATGTGAAGTGCGAGTAGATGATCTTGTCGGGGTCGGGGTTCAGGTCGACGAACATCTTGAGAATGAATTCCCTGGCTGCCTGCGCGTTCTTTTGTTCGCCTGGTGGATGCCGAAAAGATGCACTTGAAACTTTAACATCCTCCCAAAACACTAAACAATCCCGCTAAGACAATACGAACTGCCCAACAAATGCCACAAAGACAAGACGGACCACTCAACAAATGCCACAAAGACAGGACGGACCACTCAACAAATGCCACAAAGACAGGACGGACCACTCAACAAATGCCACAAAGACAGGACGGACCACTCAACAAATGCCACAAAGACAGGACGGACCACTCAACAAATGCCACAAAGACAGGACGGACCACTCAACAAATGCCACAAAGACAGGACGGACCACTCAACAAATGCCACAAAGACAGGACGGACCACTCAACAAATGCCACAAAGACAGAACGGACCATCGAACTCAGGAAAGTAGTCGACGAGGTGTGAGTAGAGGATCTTCTCCTCGAGGAGGTCGTTCTTGTTGAGGAAGAGGATGACGGAGGAGTTGTGGAACCAGGGGTACGTGATGATCGTCCGGAACAACGCCTTCGACTCCTCCATGCGGTTCTGAGGAGGATGGAGTGGAGGTGGTGGAGGTGGTGGAGAGATGGTGGAAGAGAGATGATAGAAGTGGAGAGATGGTGTAAGTGGTAAGAAAGAGAGTGGCGGTAGTGGAGATATGGTGAAGGAAGAGATGGTGAAAGAAGAGATGGTGAAGGAAGAGATGGTGAAGGTGGTGGTGCTGGAGACGAGGAGCACTGGCAGGGGCGGATACCTCACTGTCGGACTCGACGAGCACCTGGTCGTACTCGCTGAGGGCGTTCAGGAACATGATCGAGGTGACGTTCTCGAAGCAGTGGATCCACTTCCTCCTCTCCGACCGCTGTCCCCCCACGTCCACCATCCTGATGATGATGGTGCGGGTGATTAAGATGATAACAATGATGATGATGGCGATGAAGGAGATGATGATGTTCAAAGAAGGAAAGAATGGAGAGAGAAAGGGGGAGGGGCACCTGAAGATGATGGAGTCGAGGTCGAAGGGGTACTCGATGATGCCTGTCGTGGGCACTCGCACCCTGAGGATGTCCTGCAGAGAGGGCAAGTAGTCCTCCTCCGCTATCGTGTCCAAGTTGTCCAGGTAACTGAGGTGAGGGTGATGATGATGATCATGATTGTCACAATATTAATAAAGTTCACCATGCAGTTGATGACAATAAAGAATAATGGAAGATATGCTCTCTATTAGACTTTTTTCCCTTTTGCAGCTTGCCTCTTCACCCATTCAAAAGTTACTGCCTCATAGAAGACTGCACAAGAAATGCACAAGACAGACGACTGACTATTTGGTGGAGTCGGTGAGTTGGTACTCCCTGCGGCGGTCGTAGCACTCCTGCACCCCGTGGTCCTCCCACAAACTCCTCACCATCTCCACGTACGGACTCTCAAACGTCAGCACCTTCTCGTAGTCGATCTGCTTGATGCTCTTGCCAAAGTCCTGCCGGCGTTTGTTTCCTCTTCAGTTACTGTACAGTTTGCCCTATGCTTTCATGATATATTGCTATACAGTATATCATATACAGTATATCATATACAGTATATCACATACAGTATATCATATACAGTATATCATATACAGTATATCATATACAGTATATCATATACAGTATATCATATACAGTATATCATATACAGTATATCATATACAGTATATCATATACAGTATATCATATACAGTATATCATATACAGTATATCATATAAAGTATATCATATACAGTATATCATATACAGTATATCATATACAGTATATCATATACAGTATATCATATACAGTATATCATATACAGTATATCATATACAGTATATCATATACTGAAAACTATAATTGAAGTGCCTATCTAGTCTCTCATTTTATTCTAAAATCTAGTCTTCACTCTTCTACATGAAGCTATGCTGCCTCTGCAGTGTCTCATGATGGCAATGAAACCAACAAACACATGGTTGCCTGGTTACAGGATGCGAACCTCGTTTTGCGGGTTGTGGTAGGAGATCCTGAGGGTGTCCATGGCTCTGACCATGGAGTTCATCGCCATGAAGATGTTCTGGTAGACGAGTTTGGTGAAGCCCCTCTTCTCCTCGTCCGAGTAGCCACTGCCGTGGATGATCTTCATCTGCTTTATGAAGGTGCTCTTGCCTGACTCTCCTGTGCCTGTGTGTGTGCATGTGTGTGTATGTATGTATGTATGTGTGTGTGTGCGCGCATGTGTGTGTGTTTGTGTGTGTATTTGTGTTTTTGTGTGCGCGTGTATGTGTGTGTGTTTAAGCCTCAGTGGTTAGTGTGTGTTGATAATCAACACAGTTGATTACCATTGTGTCTGCAAGAGATTTGAATGAGCGTCTAGCAGACGCCTATTGACATAAGAATATGGAAGTTGAAGCTTAATTGGTGCTTTCTAAAGATCAGAAACGAACTCACCAAGAAGAAGTAGCTTTAATTCTCTTCTGGCATCCCTCTTATCCTTTCGCAGTTGCTTTTCTATCTCCTGGTTGATCCTGCGTTGTTCTTTACTCTCCTCACTAAGACAACAATCCATCCGTACACTTGAAAAATAGACAACTAGTTATATGCTACATAAAACCTACGAAATTCACATTTAAATTACCTCCAAGTAAATTAGCATGTTACGTTGTGAACCTTGAAACGAATCAATTTATTTTTAAACTAACATAAAAAAAATCAATTACATTTGTTTGGAAAAGTGAGTTATTCAGTATTATCATAATTGAGTAACTTAGTATACTTTAAAATTTTCTGACCTTTTAATGTCAAATATAAAGTATACACAGTTCAGAAATTGAATAATTCATTAAAAATTTGAATTTGAAAAAAAATAATTGTCACCTCCTATTAATTCATTTTTTAATATTGTGTCTATTATACTCTACCCCTTCTTTTTCCCGTTGATGGTCGGTAGCTAAAACGTGCCATTTTTCTTTTATTGGATATTATTTTTACAAATGTTTTTAAATAAACAATACAAAAATCTTTGAAACTTAATTTGATAAATTTAATTTTTTGATTAAAATAATTTTCAGTAATGTCGCTGAAAAATACCAGCAAGACATACGCCACGCCTAGGCGTCCCTTTGAGAAGGAACGTTTGGACCAGGAGTTGAAACAAATCGGAGAGTTTGGATTGAGAAACAAGAGGGAAGTATGGCGGGTGAGGTACACGTTGGCGAAGATCAGAAGTGCCGCTAGGGAGTTGCTGACCCTCGACGAGAAGGACGCCAGGCGTCTGTTCGAAGGTAACAATGACTTTCAAATGATTTTTTATCCACTTGCTTTTTTACTTCACTGAATTCGATGATCAATTCAAACAGGTAATGCACTGCTGCGAAGACTGGTTCGTATTGGGGTGTTGGAAGAGTCAAAGATGAAGCTCGATTACGTGTTGGGTCTGAAGTCAGAAGACTTCCTCGAGAGACGACTGCAGACGCAGGTCTTCAAGCTCGGACTCGCCAAGAGCATCCACCATGCGCGAGTCCTCATCAGACAGAGGCACATCAGGTCTGCAATGTGCTGTTTGCATTCGTGTCTTTTGCTTAATAATTTTGTGGTTTTGGTGTTTGTTTATTTGCAAAAGGTCAAAAATGATGAGGAAACAATGGTTGTACCTTGTTGCAGAGGTATTCAGAATCCTCTGTTGAAATCCATTGCTGCCTTCCTTCTGATTGAGGCTTATATTGCAGAGAAAGATGTGCAAAAGACTATTTTTCTATAAATTATAAAGTATGAATTTTCTTTCTTCAACCCCTATTCTTTTTGGTAAGTTTTATTGGGGGTTTTTTGTTCAGGTTTTTTTAATATGTATTCATGTTTCTTTGAATGTATATCTATGAAATGATGAGGAAACAATGGTTGTACCTTGTTGCAGAGGTATTCAGAATTCTCTGTTGAAATCCATTGCTGCCTTCCTTCTGATTGCAGAGAAATCTTTGCTTAAGTTGAGAACGTTTTATATGCATTTTCAAGCTTTATCCTTCATTTGTCTATTTAGTTGTATTTTGCATATCTGCTTTCTATTCCTTTTTAATGATTATGTTTATTTGAGGTGATGAGGAAACAATGGTTGTACCTTGTTGCAGAGGTATTCAGAATTCTCTGTTGAAATCCATTGCTGCCTTCCTTCTGATTGAGGCTTACATTTTAGAAAAAGTTATAACCGTTTAATAATTTTGTATACATTTTAAACTCAATTATAAACTTTTATCTTCTTTTTTCTCTATACCTAATTTTGTTTTGAACGTCTATGAAATGGTATGCGTTTAAATCAACCCTACTTTAAATCTACCCTGCGGGGAATTTACCTCAAAATATTTTTAATTTTTTTATTTTTACGAATAGGAAACACTACAAACAAACGAAATTAATTGTTTTAAAAAAGAATTTAGTTTTTTTCTGTTTTTTTACGCTACTTGAAATTTCAACATTTGAATGTACCCTACAGGGATTCTACCCTCTAATAAAACATGAGATAAAATCGTTAAATTTCAATAAAATTTGTTTTTTTTTCCCACAATGAACATATAATATATATGAATAGAATTTATTTGTTTAAAATTAAAAATAGATAATTCTCGATTTTTAAGACAAAATAAAAAGATAAAAAGAAAAAAGTTTAATAAATGTGACAAAAATGTCAAAAATGAAATACGAACAGGAAACACTACAAATAAGTGTAATCAAAAAAAAAATTGAATTTATTTTTTTTTCTATTTTTTTACGCACTTTGAAATTTCAACATTTGATTCTACTCTCTCATAAAAACATGAGATAAAATCGTCAAATTTCAACAAAAATTGTTTTTTTTTTCACACAATCAACATATAATTTATATAAATAAGATTTATTTGTTTAAAATTAAAAATAGATAATTCTCGATTTTTAAAGCAAAATAAAAAGAAAAAAAGAAAAAAGTTTAATAAATGTGACAAAAATGTCAAAAATTAAATACGAACAGGAAACACTACAAATAAGTGAAATCAATAAAAAAAATATTAAATATATTTTCTTTTCTATTTTTTTACGCACTTTGAAATTTCAACATTTGATTCTACCCTCTCATAAAAACATGAGATAAAATCGTTAAATTTCAACAAAAATTGTTTTTTTTTTCACACAATCAACATATAATATATATAAATAAGATTTATTTGTTTAAAATAAAAAATAATTAATTCTCAATTTTTAAGGCAAAATAAAAAGAAAAAAAGAAAAAAGTTTAATAAATGTGACAAAAATGTCAAAAATTAAATACGAACAGGAAACACTACAAATAAGTGAAATCAATAAAAAAAATATTAAATATATTTTCTTTTCTACTTTTTTACGCACTTTGAAATTTCAACATTTGATTCTACCCTCTCATAAAAACATGAGATAAAATCGTTAAATTTCAATAAAAAAAATTTTTTTTTTCACACAATCAACATATAATATATATGAATGTAATTTATTTGTTTAAAATTAAAAATAGATAATTCTCGATTTTTAAAGCAAAATAAAAAGAAAAAAAGAAAAAAGTTTAATAAATGTGACAAAAATGTCAAAAATTAAATACGAACAGGAAACACTACAAATAAGTGAAATCAAAAAAAAAAATATTGAATTTATTTTTTTTTCTATTTTTTTACGCACTTTGAAATTTCAACATTTGATTCTACCCTCTCATAAAAACATGAGATAAAATCGTTAAATTTCAATAAAAAAAATATTTTTTTTCACACAATCAACATATAATATATATAAATAAGATTTATTTGTTTAAAATAAAAAATAATTAATTCTCGATTTTTAAGGCAAAATAAAAAGAAAAAAAGAAAAAAGTTTAATAAATGTGACAAAAATGTTAAAAATTAAATACGAACAGGAAACACTACAAATAAGTGAAATCAATAAAAAAAATATTAATTATATTTTTTTTTCTATTTTTTTACGCACTTTGAAATTTAAACATTTGATTCTACCCTCTCATAAAAACATGAAATAAAATCGTTAAATTTCAATAAAAAAATTATTTTTTTTCACACAATCAACATATAATATATATGAATGTAATTTATTTGTTTAAAATTAAAAATAGATAATTCTCGATTTTTAAAGCAAAATAATAAAAAAAAGAAAAAAGTTTAATAAATGTGACAAAAATGTCAAAAATTAAATACGAACAGGAAACACTACAAATAAGTGAAATCAATAAAAAAAATATTAATTATATTTTCTTTTCTACTTTTTTACGCACTTTGAAATTTCAACATTTGATTCTACCCTCTCATAAAAACATGAAATAAAATCGTTAAATTTCAATAAAAAAATTATTTTTTTTCACACAATCAACATATAATATATATGAATGTAATTTATTTGTTTAAAATTAAAAATAATTAATTCTCGATTTTTAAGGCAAAATAAAAAGAAAAAAAGAAAAAAGTTTAATAAATGTGACAAAAATGTCAAAAATTACATTCATATATATTATATGTTGATTGTGTGAAAAAAAATAATTTTTTTATTGAAATTTAACGATTTTATTTCATGTTTTTATGAGAGGGTAGAATCAAATGTTGAAATTTCAAAGTGCGTAAAAAAGTAGAAAAGAAAATATAATTAATATTTTTTTTATTGATTTCACTTATTTGTAGTGTTTCCTGTTCGTATTTAATTTTTGACATTTTTGTCACATTTATTAAACTTTTTTCTTTTTTTTATTATTTTGCTTTAAAAATCGAGAATTATCTATTTTTAATTTTAAACAAATAAATTACATTCATATATATTATATGTTGATTGTGTGAAAAAAAATAATTTTTTTATTGAAATTTAACGATTTTATTTCATGTTTTTATGAGAGGGTAGAATCAAATGTTGAAATTTCAAAGTGCGTAAAAAAATAGAAAAAAAAATATAATTAATATTTTTTTTATTGATTTCACTTATTTGTAGTGTTTCCTGTTCGTATTTAATTTTTGACATTTTTGTCACATTTATTAAACTTTTTTCTTTTTTTCTTTTTATTTTGCTTTAAAAATCGAGAATTATCTATTTTTAATTTTAAACAAATAAATTACATTCATATATATTATATGTTGATTGTGTGAAAAAAAATAATTTTTTTATTGAAATTTAACGATTTTATCTCATGTTTTTATGAGAGGGTAGAATCAAATGTTGAAATTTCAAAGTGCGTAAAAAAGTAGAAAAGAAAATATATTTAATATTTTTTTTATTGATTTCACTTATTTGTAGTGTTTCCTGTTCGTATTTAATTTTTGACATTTTTGTCACATTTATTAAACTTTTTTCTTTTTATTTTGCCTTAAAAATCGAGAATTAATTATTTTTTATTTTAAACAAATAAATCTTATTTATATATATTATATGTTGATTGTGTGAAAAAAAAAACAATTTTTGTTGAAATTTAACGATTTTATCTCATGTTTTTATGAGAGGGTAGAATCAAATGTTGAAATTTCAAAGTGCGTAAAAAAATAGAAAAGAAAATATATTTAATATTTTTTTTATTGATTTCACTTATTTGTAGTGTTTCCTGTTCGTATTTAATTTTTGACATTTTTGTCACATTTATTAAACTTTTTTCTTTTTTTCTTTTTATTTTGCTTTAAAAATCGAGAATTATCTATTTTTAATTTTAAACAAATAAATCTTATTTATATAAATTATATGTTGATTGTGTGAAAAAAAAAACAATTTTTGTTGAAATTTGACGATTTTATCTCATGTTTTTATGAGAGAGTAGAATCAAATGTTGAAATTTCAAAGTGCGTAAAAAAATAGAAAAAAAAATAAATTCAATTTTTTTTTTTGATTACACTTATTTGTAGTGTTTCCTGTTCGTATTTCATTTTTGACATTTTTGTCACATTTATTAAACTTTTTTCTTTTTATCTTTTTATTTTGTCTTAAAAATCGAGAATTATCTATTTTTAATTTTAAACAAATAAATTCTATTCATATATATTATATGTTCATTGTGGGAAAAAAAAACAAATTTTATTGAAATTTAACGATTTTATCTCATGTTTTATTAGAGGGTAGAATCCCTGTAGGGTACATTCAAATGTTGAAATTTCAAGTAGCGTAAAAAAACAGAAAAAAACTAAATTCTTTTTTAAAACAATTAATTTCGTTTGTTTGTAGTGTTTCCTATTCGTAAAAATAAAAAAATTAAAAATATTTTGAGGTAAATTCCCCGTAGGGTAGATTTAAAGTAGGGTTGATTTAAACGCTATTCTATGAAATGATGAGGAAACAATGGTTTTACCTTGTTGCAAAGGTATTCAGAATTCTCTGTTGATATCCATTGCTGCCTTCCTTCTGATTTTAGTATAGAATCTGTTTGCACATTTAATTGCCTATGCCACTACTACTACTACAGCTGCTGCTGCTGCATATTAATGATTAACGACCATGACTGCTGCTTGACAGAGTGAGGAAGCAGGTGGTTGACATTCCCTCCTTCCTGGTGCGTCTCGACTCTCAGAAGCACATTGACTTCTCCCACAAGTCACCCTACGGTGGTGGTCGTCCAGGTGAGCTTCACCCTTGTCCTCTTCCTCATCTCCTCTTTCCTTCATCCCCATTGCTATTAAATGTCATCAATGCTTGTGCCATTCTGTTGATGCCACATGCACCCATCCACCTGCATGCATTTGATGGTGTTTGCATCATGCATCTGCAGGTCGTGTCAAGAGGAAGAACATGAAGAAGCACGCAGACTCTGGAGCAGCTGCAGAAGAAGACGAGGACTGAAGCCTCCATGCACCAGCCTTGTGTCGTCAATAAATGAGTGAAAGATTCGTCGTCGTTTATTAACAAATCTCTTGAAAGGCAATAGATGGTTCAGAATAGAACGCTGTAAGGGTACTTTCTGGTTGGCAGAGGCCATGTGTGATCTGCAGGGAGGTGTCGATGGTTTAAGTAGGACTGCAAAAACAAAATTTTATTAAATTGCAATGAACTTGGATAAATGCCAATTAAGTTCAAATCTAGGTTTTTTGACGCACCAGAGGCGTTATCAGTGTCGAAGATGGTGTCGTACTGGAGGAGGAGGTCTTGCACACTGGAGATGCACTCTACGTCCTCTCTCAGAAGGTAGCTGATCACGCCTGTCCAGTGTGGTGGCAAGGATAGAAAAATTTGATACAAGTTTAAGCGACCTCTGCATGGCATTTGACGTCGGTTCTAGCACGAGCAGCACCTTGCGAGGGCAGCAGTTGGGTGTTCCTGACGAACATGCCCGAGTACTCCTGCCTGACGTAGTGCTTGGGCGTCTTGCTGATGTACGCCCCAATGTCGTTCACCTGCTTCAGCACGTCGATCACCAGCTTCTCGTCGTTCTCTCCCGCCTTCAAGTCACTGTCCACCATTTCGATTTCGATTTCTTGCCAGTGAAAGATTTGGAAGTTGGACACTAAGATGTGGCTCAGAGTCAAGGGCTTGCGACAGTTTAATGTGGAAGGCTAATGCTTCTCGTTTTATTTATGATTTTATTAAATTATGAGGCTTCTAGAAGACAATAAAATGGCATATTTCTAGTCTATTTACAAGGATATATCGTGTGCTATGACCAAGACTTTGGAAATGTCGAAGATTGAGGCAAGCGTTTCAGTGTCACTGAGAACTTTCCGCATGTACAAGAGAATCATCTTCATGGGGGCCTGCAAAGGCAAGATAGTCACTTTTAAATGCTTTTAGAATCACTAAAATATTAAAATAAGTTTTGTAGAAAATTAAGTTATATTAATGTTTAAAACAACTTCTATAATGTGAAGTGCATTCTTTTTCTGCAGCATTAGGAAACCCGTCGGAATCTCTATTTGAAGTTTCTGGGCAGTCTCATTCACAAACTCTTCGTATTTCTCTGGCGTGAATTAACCCTTATTACCATTGGCATTATGTGATAATTGGCAAAAAAACTATTAATGTAATAAGTAATATAGAATAATCTAATAAAGAAGTCACTTCCAATGCTTGAAGCATCACTTAAAGGATTCCTGATTCTAGAAATTATGACGATTCTTTGAAATATGCAATTCTTTAAAATAAAAGAATGAAGGTTAGTTTTTCATTTAATAAAAACTCTGCATAGAAACAACGTTATACAAGCAGTCCAGTACCCTTCCTAAGGTTGTGCTTTTCTCTTCAAAGGCAGTGTATAAATTCTCTCTTTTCTCATTCACTATCTCTTCATCAACCAAATTATGATTCATTTTTGTAATGCGATAATTAAATTTTTAAATATATATTTGTTTAGAAATTCAATCTAGAAAATGTAACCGTAGCTGAGTGTTTCTATGGCAACTTCAAAGTGAAAAATGATCAGTAACTTTTCATAGAAACTAAAAGTATACTTTTCTGAAGTTTGAAATGACTTGTAATCAAATGAGATAAATGTACAAATAGTGTAAATTCTGAAGACTACTGATAGATCTTGGGGTCATATTCCCAGTCGAGGAAGGGTTTGTAGGAGGGATTCTTGGCGATGGCGTCTTGGTAGCCCTCTTTGAAGTCAGCATCGAAAATGTACAAGTAGGCGAGGCTAAAGATGGAGTAGATGATGGTGAGGGGAAGTCCAACCAGAAGAAAGTCTTTCCGTTTGACATTTTCACTCGTCAGGTAAACCACGATATTGGGGATGCTCGAGAAGACTCCCATGAAAGAGCCTCTGCTGCCCATGATGGCGTACATGAAGTAGCCAGAGATGCTGTCATTCTTGGCACGTGCCACCAGGATGACGAAGGGCTGCAGGATCTTGATGACTGAGTGGTTGAAGTTGAAGATCGACATCAAGAGGCCTGCCAGGAAGAGCTGCAGTTTGACGAAGAAGGGGTTCATTGTTTTGTTGTAGCAGGCAAAGTATGCTGGTAGATAGGTGTGCAGAGAAGACAAGAAGTATCCGTAGAGGAGGTTGTTGGAGGCGCCCACACATAGGAGACACGTCCATGGCAGGGACTTGCACACGACATACCAGTCTATGGAGGAATCTGAAGACCTGATCGAGGGAAAGGATGAAAAATCGCCGATGCTCTCTGCGTTGAAGGTCGAGTCAGTTCTGTTGTTTTTCTTGCTTTGGTTCAGGAAGAAGATGACGACAAAGATGCTCGCGATGAGAGTGAAGCTGATTTCTCTGTTGTAGATTTGACTCCTCGCCAGCGAGAACTTCTGAATGATGTAGTCACTCCAGCCAACGAACAAGTGTGGTTTCCTGGTCATGGCGGCCAGGAAGAGGAGGAAGAGGTTGACAAAGAGGGCAATCTCGTCGAAGCCGATCAACGCCAACTCCAACTTGGCGACCAGCAGACGCCTCTTCAGTTGCGTGTTGAGCTCGTTCTCAGGCAGTTTCTTGAGTCTTATCTTGCTCAGGAAGGTGACCAGGGTGTTCTTGACGCAGTAGCACATGAAGGGGAAGCCGAGGAAGATGGCGAGAAGGAGCATCCAGAGGAAGAAGACGCTCCAGAGGAAGACTGGCACGTTGATGAGGTACCAGATGGAGTTGTCCTGGTACTTGGGCATGATGATCATGTTGTAGTAGATCAAGCCAGCAGGGTTGTTTCCGATCGACAAGGTGTTTGCAGCAGTGGAAGCCAGTGCCAGGCCCAGCAGGAATGCCTTCTCGAAGCGGTGCAGAGTCTCCTGGATCTCGGACCTGCTGCTGCCCAGGTAGGGGCGCGTGTCGTAGAGCATGAGCGTCTCGAGGGAGGCATGCACCAGAGGTTTGAGCAGGAAGACGACCAGGTAGTCAGGCAGGAAGGCGGATAGGAAGGAGGCGACGACGAGAAGCAGCAGAAGGTAGTTGTGCAGCTTGCAGTCGCTGTAGTAGAGGATGCCGATGGCGACTCTCTTGGTGAGGACGGAGCACTTGATGACGTAGTGGTAGATCGAGCCAACCAGCACTCCCAGGGTGTTCAAGGCGAAGAAGCCGATGAGGGCGTGTCTGGCGGAAGATAAGTTGAAGATGGTGAGGAGAAGGGGCACTGCCATGCAGGAGACCTTGATGGGAAGCAGACCAAAGGTCCACGTGGTGGTGATGAGTGAGTAGATGAAGAAGAAGTCTGAGTCGGGCAGCAGGAAGATGCCAGCAGCGAGAAAGCTGTAGACGACGAAGAAGAGGTTTCTGTTCAAGCTCAAAAAGTTTCGCAAGTCCCCACTCACTCGCTCCATCATCTCTTTCATCACCGCAGTTAACAGGTCGACAAGTTAACACGCATATTTTCAAATTCAAACATAATCTGTTTATTCGACGTAAAAAAATTAAATATGCCAAGATTTTTCAAGAAAAAAAAATTAAAGATTTAAAAAAAAATAAAGGTGAAAATGCATTCAGGCATTGAGCTAGCCTCAATTGCTTGAGTTTTTAAAAAGAGCACTAACGGACGAAGAGGGAATGTAACGTATATAACTAAACGTCTGCCCATGATGAATTTATGCAGATGAGTGGCCCAGATGCTGAAGCGGATGCTCAGATGAGAGTTTGTGTGTGTGTGTGTGTGTGTGTGTGTGTGTGTGTGTGTGTGTGTGTGTGTGTGTGTGTGTGTGTGTGTGTGTGTGTGTGTGTGTGTGTGTGTGTGTGTGTGTGTGTGTGTGTGTGTGTGTGTGTGTGTGTGTGTGTGTGTGTGTGTGTGTGTGTGTGTGTGTGTGCTGTTAAAGCGTATATAAAGGCAGTGGTGGAAGGGGTTTGAAGAAGGAACGGGAAAGATTTGCTGTAGTGTTGCAGCGTCTGTAGCGTTGTGAGCAGTGTTGTGTCTCAAGTATTAACCTTCTTTCACAGCTCTCACCTGGTCTTCTTTCCCTAAAACTGGAAACTTTTCACAATCTGCAAATCCTGTCAAGGCTTCATCGAGGTGCTTGCATTTAGACGGCTTGCAGTTGGCTACAGAATACTTGCAGTTGGCTACTGAATACTTGCAGTTGCCTTCAGAATACTTGCAGTTGCCTTCAGAATACTTGCAGTTGGCTTCAGGGGACTTGCAGTTGGTCTGGTGGTTGCATGCAGCTGGTGGAGGATGCTTCGATGGAAGAAGATGCAACGAATGAGTGCTGCAGGTGAGTGGTCGAGGCGTGTGCACGAGTGTTTGCACCCATGCAGGTCAGCATCTGCATGTTTCGGCAACTAAATTATAGGTTGCAGGTTATCTCGCAAGAACATGAGATAGCAACCGACATTCTTATCATGTTTTGCTCATCAAATGCAGTTTTTTCATCCTCTTCTTCATCATTGTTTCTTCATCTTCATTGTCAGTTATTATTACTCATTGATCGACACAGCCGGTTTCACAAGCGAGTGTATGTGTGTGTATAGGTTCATTTATATTTGTGTATAGTTTCATGTATTTGTGTGTATAAGTATATATGTGTATGTGAAGGTACATTTGTGTGTGTGTGTGTGTGTGTGTGTGTGGTGGATTGCATTCGCATGAACACGGCCACGTTTCGAAGCACGAGTTTCATTTCCGCCACCACTGCAGCCCCGAGCACTTCTAAATGGACGCTCACTCAACTGGAGTGAACAGCCAGCAAGGAAGCGGTCTAAATCACCAACTCCACTGCCAACTACAACATCTACAACAACCACAGCAACAACAACATCCCCAACTACAACAACTTCTACAACTTCAACAACTAAAACAGCTCCAACAACTCCAACAACTACAACAGCCTCAGCTACAACTGCCTCAGCTACAACCGCCTCAGCTACAACTGCCTTACAAGCTGCAGCATCCTCAGTATTTGCATCAAGCACTTCTCCACAACTTCAATCTTCAGCAACTGGGTTGCCAACACCAGCAACACCAACACCAGCAACATCAACAACAACAGCAAAACCAACTGCACCAACAACAGCAACAAAACCAACAGCACCTGCCAAACAGAAAAATCAGCAAGGAATGCTCTGCGCTTGAGATGGGGTTTAGTGACAACGATAACAACAACACTTCTTCCAACAACAAAGACGACAACAACAACACCACCAACAACAACAAAGATACCCACAGCAACAACAACAACAACAACCAAGATGTCTCGAACGTTTCTGTCGTGAGACATACAGACTTGCCACTGCACCACCCTTCCCCCCTCAACAACATCAACCTGCAAGACTCACAAAACAACAAATGTTACACTGAATCTATTTATAACAGCACCCACAACAGCAATGACAACAACAACATTGACAACAATAACAACAACCACAACCATTGCACGTGTCACATGCAGTTGACGACTCATACAGACGCCTCAACATCTCGTTCATTTTCTCCTCTATTATTCTCAACACTACCCTATCCCGATTCTGCTCTTCAGTTTCAACAGCTACAACTACAGCAACTTCAACCCCAACTACAACAACTTCAACCACAACTACAACAACAGCTACAAGCACAACTACTACAACCTTCTCTTGGTCATCTTGACCTCTCAAAACTCCTTCAACAACAACAACAGCAACACAAACTGCAAGAACAACAACTACTTTTGTTACTGCAACAACAGCAACTGCAACAAATCCTACAAGACCAACAACCGAAGGCATTTCACTTGCCAACCACTTTTGAAAACTCTTGCAACATTCCGGCAGGCGTTCCATCTCCCCTTTCTCCTCCCATCCCCCACAACAACGTTCTCAACAACTACAACAACCCCTACAACAACTACCACAACCACAAAAACGACTTCAACCCTCAACAAAACGCCCTTCAAAACCATAAAAACCACAACAAAAACACTCGCAATGTCAATGCTGTAGTCAACAACAAAAACTTCTCTCTGCCGGACATCATCAACGAGCAAGCATCGCCTTCAGACGAGCGGAGGTCAGCGGAGGAAGACAAGGGACCTCCGGTGCTTCCTGAAAGGACCAACGGAGTAGATGGCGTGAGGACCGCTTCCAAGTGGACGTTCGAACAAGCGAGTGTTCGAACGGTGTGCGGCAGGAAGTTGAGCGAGAGGGAAGACTCGCCAAGCCTCAAGTCAGGTGGGTTGTTTAGAATGAGAAGAAGTTCCTTGAAAGTTGGTAATCGATGAATCATTCAACTTAACTTATATAGCGCTTTTTAACAATTTGTTGATGTTTTGTTGCAGGGAGAAGTGTCAGGAACAGTCGCAACCACACCCCTCTGTACGGCAAAACTCCTTCTTGGTGGGGTGATGATGATGATACTAGCAACAACAAAAACAACAATAGTGACAACAAATACAAAGTTCACAACCTGAAGAATAGTTCTAAAAGCAAGTGTAACGAGACGAGAGACAAACAAAAAGAAAGCAGCAGTGACACGCACACAAACACGCACACAAACACGCACACAAACACGCACATGCACACCAGACTGAACGGTGCAGTTAAGCGTGGAGGTTGGAATCCCAAAACGGAGGTGTTGGAGTTGGCAGAAGAGGGAGTTGTGATCGAGGAGGTCTTCTCGAAGCCTGCCACTGCATTCGTCGTGAGCATGGAGGAGAGAGAAGTGGAGGATGTAAGGAGAGAGAGTGAGGCAAGGGGAGAGGGTGCTTTGTCATCTCTGCAGATGCACGACGCCTTGTGTTCGTACCTGCCGAGGGCGAGGAAGCTGAGTCTGCTGAGGAGGCAGAACAACATGAGGTTGTTGAGTGGCAAGGAGGCGGTGTTGGAGGAGGATGACGTCAGTGAGCATGGCACTTACGTCATCGATGACGACATTGGCGATCATCTCGACGTGAATGAAGGAGACAATGAAGTTGGTGCTCTGAAGGATGCCAGTGGTGGTGATGATAATGATGGTGGTGGTTTCAGAGTGGTGGCAGGCTGTGATAATGAGGAGAGTGGAGAGAGCTTTTACGAGACTGCCTTCACCACCTCTGACTCCTTGGAAACTTCACTACAAGAGGTTTCCTACTTTTTCTTCTTTTCTTCTTCCTTTCTTGATGACTTTCTTTGACTTTGAATTGTTATCTTGAAGCATTGAGCCCTCAAGTGAATAATTGGTGAATTTTCAACATTTCAGACTTTTCCTCTCGACCTTAAATCCTCGCAAAACGATGCTTCTTTCGCAAAACCTCAAGAAAACGAGAAGGTCGAATTTAAATATTTAATTTTTTTATATGAAAATAGTTTGAGAGTAACAAAGTTCCGAAATGCTGACAGACTATCAGAATAAGCTACGCTTGACAATAATGTTGAATGAGTTTCTTTGGTCTAGGTTGCCATGGCACCTGTTTGAGAATGTGAATAGGCGAAATTTGTTGAATGATTCAACTTGAATCTATCCTCGTCAAAGAAATTTAATTTTTTAGTTACTTATTTTTTTTAGTTATTTATTTTGAAGCCAAGTTAATAATTATTCAAACACCCAGGTTGATTCTTCAGTCATAACTGCAAATGAAAATCATAAAAAAGAAGGTATTTAGGAAAAATTGTGAAACTTAGGAAATGGAAGTTACTATTTTTCGTGTTATTGAAAGGTTTCTTGTTTGTTTGCGAGCTTATATTGTTACTTTCAGAGTCGAAACCACGTTTTTTGAGACACCAGACATTTGAGTTATCGTCAAAAGACGAGATATTCAAAGTTGCTGAAAAATCAAACAACATAAAGGCTCACAAATGTAGCAAAGAAACAAAAAAGTTAATAGAAACTTCCACAAGAAACAATAAGAAAAGGATGTCAGAACCAGTTGATACTTTCGAAGAGGTTGAGGGTGGCCAAGGGGGATGTACAGGTCGCAGTGATACCAGTCAAAACACAAGCCTCCTTCTAGAAGAGACTCCGTGGCGTCTTGAAGGACTCGAAAGCAGCCGCAGTGTCGACACTGAACTCCTCTTGAGGGAGAGTTCAAATGCTCTAGAAAAACATGATAAAAATATGCAAAAATTAGTTAAAAAAAAAGAAAATGAAAAGAAAGAAACGTTTAGAAAAAAAAGAAATGAATTAAAAAGTGCTTCAGGGAGAAGAGGGTTGAAAGAGACTGTTTCGCAAGATCCTAAGGAGGAGAGTGGAATGCAAAAACAGGAAGTTGAAGTAACCAAAGAGGAAGTTTTATGGACCAAAGAGGAGGATGGAGGGACAGACACGAGCAGAAGTCTCAAGACTGAAGTGCTGCTGAGACCCACTAGTGAAATCAAGGAGCACCTGAAGGTTGAGATTCGCAGGAAGGTGCCCACAACAACAACAACGACACCGGTCATGCAGGAAGACAACACCATCAAGCTGCATGCCAGAGACCTTCTGAGCAACAAGTCGAACCACTTCACCTCCATCTTCGACCGCCTCGACGAACGCAACAACGCTGATGACGACGACTTGAAGCGCAACGACAGCAGCAGGGGCTTGTCGGTGATCTCTGATTCACGCAGTCAGCTGGAGGTGAGGAAGATCATCGAAGACTTGGACCGCAGGATCGTCAGCCAGCAGGCCAGGAGTCTCTCGAGGACGCTGTGTCACGAGTTGGACTCTGTGGTGCTGTCTCCACCCACCTCACCTTCGTCTCTCCTGCCTAGCACTCCGTCAGACTCGAGTCGATCTCGCAACACTGGCGTCAGTCTGGGCGGGCAGATCGTCAAGATGAGTCGTCTGCAGAGAGGCAAGTCATTCGTGCCTCCCTCCAAGCGGGCCGTTGATGCGCACCTTTCGAACGATTTCGGTGTCGAGTTTTTCGAACGAGAGAGAAGCGGCAAGGCATCTTCGCTGAGAAGCAAGATGAGTGCCAGTTCTGCGGGTCTCCATCTCTCCAGAACGCACTCCTCCTCAACGAGCCTCTTCAGTGATCTCTCGGTCAGAGGCAGTTCGTTCAGATCCTGCGTTCCTCGCACCAAGCTGAAGCAGACAAGCTCTGCAGCCAAGGTTTCCTTGTCTTTTTGCGTGAGTGCTCCTGTAGTTTTCTCATTTTAAAGCAAATAAGTTGTATGAAAACGGAGAAGATTCGGAGAAGTTTATTTTCATTCGCCAGGGGGAAGCAGCAAGTCTCAGGGCAGTTTCAGAGATCTCAAACGACATTCACCTCCTGTCAGAGAATATTCTGCAATACCTCAAGTAATCCACCAAAACATTTATAGGTCTTGAAGCCCGTCCGGGTTTACGCCACGTTAATAATACTCGTCGTTGTATTTTATTGTATTGTATTGTCTATTTAAATTCTCAGAAAATCATTTTAAATAAATGATTACAGTAAAAATAGTTCAAGAAATGTATTGTTATTATTATTATTATTTTAATTTTTATTCAGAATACCATTTTCAAATAAAAGAATGGAAATTGTTCAATCTCAGCAGCAGGGAGGGCAGCAAAGGCGATGCGAGTGAGGGCTTGAGGGAGGGACTGCAGGATCTGAGACAGACTTTGCAGCATTCCAAACTCAAGTTGGCAGGTAACTGGAGTGTCCTTAGAGATGGGGGGCGGTGGTGGTTGTGATGGTGGTTGTGATGGTGGCTGTGATGGTGGTTGTGATGGTGGCTGTGATGGTGGTTGTGATGGTGGCTGTGATGGTGGTTTTGATGGTGGTTGTGATGGTGGCTGTGATGGTGGCTGTGATGGTGGTTGTGATGGTGGTGGTGAGGGTGGCTGTGATGGTGGGCGAGGGTGTGTGCTGGTGTTTGAACAGATATTGGCGTCATTGCTTCTCACGTTCGACTCTGTATTCTCTTCACACATGCACAGAGATGCACAAGACGATGACTTCAAACGGAAGAGGCAGAAGGTGATGAAGATGATGATGATGATGATGATGGTCCAAAAATGATGATGATGATGATGGAGAAGGTGATAACGGTGATGATGACAAGAGCTTTCAAAAACCTTTTTTAAATGATTTGTTTGAAACTGTTATAACAATCGTCTTTTGCATTGAAATTGTGAATTGTATACCTTTCGAGAATATAAGCATTTGTTTGAATGGCGGTAAGCGTAGATGATCATGGCAACTAAGTGTGCAAGCTGTCAGATCGTGCAGATACTCTTCATTTTATGGATTGTGTGTTTATGCATGTAATTATAATCTGCATTGAACTTAAATGTAACTGGTGCGTCTTATACATGGGGTCTTTGTGTAAATGCATTTGTCTTCGATTAGCGAGTGGATGACGTGGGATAAATCGATGGACATCTTGAGCTCCCTCACACTTGTCGTGCGCATGCTCCTTAAAGCTTCTTGAAAAGTCTCCTTTTGAAAATAACCAAGAAATGGAGTAAAAGATGAAGAAGAGGAAAAGGAAGAGAGAGAGAGAGAAAGAGAGAGAGAGAAGGGTTTACTTTTGAAGCGTGCTAGTCTATCACTTGCAAACTAAATTGTTTATATAATGCATGAATATTTATATTGCATGCGTGCATGGATAAATGGGAAATTAGTAATGGTTCAAATAAATAAAAACTACCAGACACATTTACTGCAAAATTTGATGAATGGATGATGATGATGATGGAATGGAAATAGGTTAGAGTTGAGCTGGAAGCGGTTGCATGGAGTGAAGGGAAACAAGAGGTGTGGCCTTGGAGTGGTGCTGATGATGATTGTTAAGAGGTTGATTTACGCTCCGATGGAGGGAAACAAAGGCGTAAACATCTGAGTCTTTCGGCAGGCGCATTTGGCGGTAACGTTGCAATCTTTAACGCGATCATCTCTCTATTGTGCCATCTATCCAGCCGTCAATCTTCTTATTTTTTTCCAAACCTAGAACAAAAAATTTCACGCAGTTGCCTTGCTGTGGCCTTCCAATGAGTGCGTTTATGGGGGCGCTTAACCGCTTGTGATGGTTCACTTTGAAGAGTTGATACAAAATAAAGCGATAAAAGGTCGATGAAAGAGGCATTAAAGGCCGCTAAAAGGGAAAGCAGAGAAAAGGCGCATTCATGATTCAAAACAAGATTGTTTTTGGCGTGAGCATCAAACAAGAAAGGAGAGTGGAATAAGGCTGTATCTATATAAGATGCCGCATGCGTAAGAGCTATTTTAAACACCAAAAAGTGCTCGTGTGCAGTTGATTTTGTCGAGTCAGTCAGTTCAGTTTCAAAGCAATAATCTTGATGCCCTTTGGAGTGCTTTGAGGCTTTTGTGGAACTTCAAAGTTCAGAAGGGATGCAGTAACTTCTAAATTGGATCTAAAACAGCACTGAGCATTGCTCGTCTCCTGCACTAACACTTCGACTTGAGCACCGCCAAAAATGTCGGAATCTAAAAAGCAAGGATTCTTTTCGAAACTCTTCAGTTCATCAAAGGATAAGGATCACGAAAAGAAGCCATCAAAATCATCATCAGCACCATCAAAATCATCATCATCACCAGCTCCATCTTCACCCTCAGCACCACAACCACCTGCGAAGAAGACACATCGGAGGGCGAATCTGAGTCGCAAGAGGGCACACAAGAACCTCAGCGACTTCAAGGTCGACCTCTCCAAACCCCTCGACTTCCCTTGCACTCCTGAACTCATCCTCGCCCACCACAAGAAGAGGCCCTTTCTCTCCTCGAACGAGGAGTGGTTGGTCGTCGAGTTGAACGAGTACGAGTGTCTGGTCGAGAGTCTCGACATCGTGCGCACCATCGCCGACCACTCAAAGTTTTTCGAGGTGGAGCCTGACGACCTGTGGCAGGAGTTCTTCGAGTTCGTCGAGGAGCAGTCCAGCTACGACGAAGTTATCAACGCCGACATCTTCCGCGAGTTCAGGGAGAAGAAGTACTCCTGCTGACGCTGCAATGCAAGCTGCCAACGAGAAGCCGCCGTTGGGAAAGTCGAAAGAGTTTGCAGACGCGTGTTTAAGACTTTAGAAACTCTTTTTGTGGTTTGATGCTTGAATGTTGCAACTGCTTTCTGTACAAACTCCTATGAGACGCTGTCGTGCGTGCCTCCTACGTCAGGAAAGCTGCTGCACCTCTGTGGAGGCTTCGTCTGCAGACGGTCTGCGCTGGTGCTCAAGTGTTTGCAACTTTATTTATGATGCTTATCGAGACCCTCAGTCGATTGCCTCATCTGCTCGCTACTTGTACATCGCCCTCGTTCCAGCCCACCTCAATAAATCAGTTTTTTAAGTTTCACCTTTTTAAAACTCAAATTTACTTTTCGTTGTCACGTCACTGTTTAGGTAACTTTTAAACCATCCGCAAACACCTCCAAAGTAAATGCTGATCGTCTCCAGGGTGCATGTTACTCCACTTTCTATTGAGTCTAATTAGGAATCATTGAAGCTGACAAATCTCTTGAGGTGCTTCCCATTATCTGAGTGAGTTTTCACATTTTGAAAAAATCAAAAAATAAGACTCGTTTGATTGGCGGCCTCTAGCGTTTAAATAAAATTATCTTGCATTCGAAGAACAGTTAGCGTGAAAATAATTGTGAAATAGCTTTAAAAATGAGGTTTAGATACTTTCTTATAAAAAAGAAAAAAAATTCACAGTAAGTTTGAAGGAGGAGTACACATGAAATATCGAAACAAGTAAAATATCAAAACAGATTGGTTTCTGGATCGGCCCTCATTGACCTGATCGCCAGCTTCGACACCTCTGTACTCCTGTGTCATGGGATCGAGACAGTCCTACTTGAAGGCAGACCACTTGAAGAAACACCGCAAGGAGAAGAAGCATCGGAGACGACGGAAGAAGGGCTCGAGCGAGAAGGAGAACCTGCGCATCAACAACAACGAAGACATCGCTAATCTGATGGGCGAGTGGAACAAGCACCAAGGCACCGGTCTGAGCAGCTTCGGAGGCCAGCAGGGCGGGAGCAACAAGATCCGCTATGTAGCTCAACAGGCTCCAGGCCTCAGTCAGTTCAAGAGCACACAAAACAGCATGCCATACAACAACATGCCATACAACAGCATGCCACACAACAGCATCGCACACAACAACATAGCACAAAAGAGCTACGGCACTTCTGCATGGCCTCAGAGCTACCCTGCCCCGGTGACCAGTGGCAGAGTGCTGAACAACGGCACGTACGAGGGAGAAGATGACTCTGACGATGAAAGGAAGAAGAGGAAGGGCCGTCTCAGAATGCACCCCTCCGTCAAGGTGACTAAGCTCAAGAAGTCAGACCTCGAGGTGGCCAAGAAGAAGAATAAGAAGAAGTAGCAGTAGTTGTAGTAATAGTAATAATAGTAGTCGTAGCAGTAGTAGTAGTAGAGTTAGCAATATTTAAAATGCTGAGATTTTTAAGAAAATAAAACTCCATTCTCTTGCACAACGACGTCACTTCGGTAATCAAAAAAGTTCATTGAAATCATTCGAAGCGTCCTTGCGTACATAAATCTGATAATTGCAAAAGACTTGCAGCACTTGCAGAAGTAGTTTAGAACGGTTTCAGTTTCAAACAGACTTTAAATCAGAGTACAAAAAGAGGAATTTTATTTGCATTCTACTGCTTTTTCCAACGGAATTATTTCAATGGGTCCTCTGGTGTCGATGGTGGCAAAGGGAGAAGGCCAAGGCTCCAAAGGTGAATCTAAACGCAATTTTGTTTCATATCAAACTTATTAATTTTCTTTATTCGATTTGCAATATTCTTCAGTTGTGAAAGTTCGTGAATTCAATTTGCTCTGATTGAGCGAGAGTTGCAGTCTATTCAAACGCACAAACACTTTGCCTCAAACAGCCTGCTACGTCGACCCTTGCGCCTTCTTCCCGCAACCAGCTCAACGACTGCACACCGTCATCATCCGACTGCCTCCCGGTGGAGTCCGCTCCTGGCGTCTGGGCAACCACGGAACCAGTCTCAGCATCCGAGTAAGCAGGAAATAACCTCTCCTCCAATCCTCTTCTCTCCTCTCTCAACTCACCTCTCTTTTTCTACCATCTCACACTTGTATTTATCATATCGTTTTTAGAAAATTGATTTTTAGATAAATTAAAAAGAAAAAAAAAGTTTTTATTTTATTGCGTTTCAAAAATCAAAATTTAGAGTTGAGAATGCATTTTTATCTGTTAATTTTGTCTTTGCCTTTTTAAGTTTTGGCCCGTTTTGACCCGTTTTGGTCCGTTCAGGCCAGTTATATCATGGAAGTTTCGAAACTCGCATTGGTGAGCAGTCTGTTAGAAGCTCTGCCAGCATGGGGACTTTAAGCGGGTGGTGGCATTATCAAACGGTGGAGGAGACGAATTGAGGGTGAAATCGCTCGGTGAAGATATGGTAAACGGAGTGGAATAGTTGAATGAGTGGATGGATGAATAAAATCGATGGATGGATGGATGGATGGATGGATAGATGGATGAGTCTAAAAGACAGGCGGTTCTTTGGTGAGGTGCAGGTTCTGCTCGAGAGTTTCGCACGTGACGAAGTACTTGTTGGAGGTCAAGTCCTTCATGCGACCACACATCTCCTCCCTCTCAACCTCCTTCAGCTCAGTGTCAGGAATCTCCATCAGGAAGCCCGTCAGGAACTTGTTGAAGGAGAAGATCATGTCGACTCGGAACGCGTAGTACTTCATCATCGTCTTTTTCTTGTCTTTATCATCTGGAAATAAGCGCTATATAAATTAATTTGATTGATTGATCACTTAAAAATTGTAAGGTTAGTTATCTCTTATTCCTAAAAACACTTTCAGAGCACACACAAGAGCTTCAGCCCCCTCACTTTTGCTCTTTTTGTCCTTTGGCATTTCGTTGAGAGTGGTTCAGTGATGTCTGCAGAAGGGTTGCATAATACCATGCAAACATTGATTATTCATTTCACCTTTTATTTTCACGACAACACAATAGAAGGTCCTGTCAATTTGCATGAGATCCGACATAACGCATTACGCTTTAAATATTGCAATTCTGACTCACTTTTGTCTTTTCGAAGTTTGCGATGTTTCTCAGTCTGAAAAGTTTCTTTTTTTATTGGTATTTTAAAGTTATTTTTTCAAGTGTTGTTACTTTTTTATCATTGTTATTTTAAATGATATTTGAGATATTACGTCATTTAACCAAAAAATCTAATTAAATTATTTTTACATTTTATTTTACAATTTGAAGATTAAACTCATTAAATTGCCCCTAATTCTTTCCAATCATCCTATTTGTGCAGTCTGAGGCTTTCTTCTCGTGGTCTGGGCAAGTTGAAGATGCCAGTACTTTCAAAGCTCACTCAGGTGCCAATACCTGTCATCTACCCTGTCTAATGTCCTATATCTAGAGCTCTTCTCAACACAAAGACACTAAAGTCTAAAGAGCAACCACCTTTCTGAACCCCGTCATCACCACCACCACGTTTTAAACTCCAAACCACCACCTTGCGATTAAAAGAAAATAACGTTTTAAAACATTTTATTGACTTCGAAGAGTGCTGCAGGCTGCATGCAGGCGACACTGAGCAAGCACTTGTCCTGCTGCTGCAGTGTGCCTTGCAGCAGCCGCTGGTGTGGCCTCGAAGCTCGATTGGCTTTCACCACGTTAATATATTCTCCATTTGTATTTTATTGTATTGTATTGCATATGTTTTGAGACGTCTCTTTGCCTTTTTAGCTTTTGTCTGTTGCGTTGTTTTGAAGAAGATTCGAACTTGCATTTGTCCTTCTGCACTGCTGCTGATGACTGACTGGAGCGGAAGAAGGTGGAGGACAAAAGTGGTTGAGGCTGGCCACGCTGTCATCGCTTGCATTGGTCGTTGCCGTGCTAGATGGGTGAGTGGATGGGAAGATGGATGAATAGGTGAGTGGATGGGAAGATGGATGAATAGGTGAGTGGATGGGAAGATGGATGAATAGGTGAGTGGATGGGAAGATGGATGAATAGGGGAATGGATGTGAAGATGGATGGGTAGGTGAGTGGATGGAAGGATGCGTGATGGCTTAGAGGAAGGATGCCTGGAGGGATGTTTTTCAGCAGTCTAGAAGAATGGCGGCTCAGGCTCAGTGTTAATGTTCCTAGTCAAGCTTTCGCAAGTGACGAAGAATTTGTTGGACGTCTTGTCTTTCATGCGGCCACACATGTCGTCTCTTTTGATCTCCTTCAGCTCCGTCTCAGGAATCTCCATCAGGAAGCCCGTCAGGAACTTGTTGAAGGAGAAAAGCATGTCGACTCTGTACTGGTAGTACGTCATCATCCTCTGCTGCTCGCCTGCAAATGAAAAGATCGTTCATGTCTTAGAGACTAAACGAACCATTTTAAAACCGTCCCAAATGTTATAAGGCCCTTCTCACCTTTTCTATTGAATAACTTATGCCTATTTGGTTCAACGGTGTGTCTCCTCTCTTTCCTTGGCATTTCGTTGAAGGGGCTTCAGTGATGTCATAAAAAACTATTCTGGTTAACTTTTCTCTTTTGGTGATTTGTCTCAGATCAAAAAAGTTTCTTTTTTCATGTTGTTATTTTTTAATTGTTTTTAAATCGTTAGTGTTCCAATATTTATCTTTAGACATTACGTCACTTTATCCAAAAACTAGGAACACTCGAAGCTAAATTATATATTTATTTAAATTTGAAGCTTGAACAAATTTGATTGCATAATTTATTAAATTAGATTCTTTAAATCCGAAACATTGAAATGTGAATCACGAAAGAAAAGGCCCCGAAGTCTTGAAGATTGCAAGTAAGTAGGTGTGTTAGTAGTCGTTGTAGTCGTGATGGTGGCTGTGTTAGTAGTCGTGATGGTGGCTGTGTTAGTAGTCGTGATGGTGGCTGTGTAGGTAGTCGTGATGGTGGCTGTGTAAGTAGTCGTGATGGTGGCTGTGTTAGTAGTCGTGATGGTGGCTGTGTAGGTAGTCGTGATGGTGGCTGTGTTAGTAGTCATGATGGTGGCTGTGTAGGTAGTCGTGATGGTGGCTGTGTAAGTAGTCGTGATGGTGGCTGTGTTAGTAGTCGTGATGGTGGCTGTGTAAGTAGTCGTGATGGTGGCTGTGTAGGTAGTCGTGATGGTGGCTGTGTTAGTAGTCGTGATGGTGGCTGTGTAGGTAGTCGTGATGGTGGCTGTGTAAGTAGTCGTGATGGTGGCTGTGTAAGTAGTCGTGATGGTGGCTGTGTAGGTAGTCGTGATGGTGGCTGTGTAAGTAGTCGTGATGGTGGCTGTGTAAGTAGTCGTGATGGTGGCTGTGTAGGTAGTCGTGATGGTGGCGGGTAGTCGGGTAGATGAAGCAGTGCTACGAAGGATGAAGTAGAAGAATGTGCTCAGTGTTCAAGCGATGTGGTGGTAAAGTGTGGTATGGTGGTGTGATAGTGAGATTGTGTTGATATGGTGGCTAGGTTGTGGTGGTATGCTATGATGGTGAGATATGGTGTAGTAGGTTGTTGTGGTAAGTTGTGGTGGTGTGGTATAGTGTTGAGGTATGGTACGATGTAAGGGTGTAGTGAAGTAAGGCGTGGTGGCAGCGGTGTTGTAGTGGTAGCGGTGTTGTGGTGGTAGCGGTGTTATGGTGGTAGCGGTGTTGTGGTGGTAGCGGTGTTATGGTAGCAGCGGTTTTGTGGTGGTAGCGGTGTTATGGTGGTAGCGGTGTTGTGGTGGTAGCGGTGTTATGGTAGCAGCGGTGTTGTGGTGGTAGCGGTGTTATGGTGGTAGCGGTGTTGTAGTGGCGAGAGTGTTTGGAACAGCGGAGAGGTAAGTGCTGGTTGTCAATTGAAGCATACACATGGAGTGGAATGGGAATTGGTTCGCTGCTTGGAAATAGGGCGGGTCGTCATGCATGAATAAAAAGAATCTGGAGGTCAAATTTGAAATCGGAAAGGATGCATATCAGGGAGGTGGTAAGACACTGTAGATGCAAGGTGTTGAGATGGTGGCTGGAAGGGTGTGGTGTGGTGGGTGAAAGGATGGTGTGGTGGCAGGTGGGTGAAAGGATGGTGTGGTGGCAGGTGGGTGAAAGGATGGTGTGGTGGCAGGTGGGTGAAAGGGTGGTGTGGTGGCAGGTGGGTGAAAGGGTGGTGTGGTGGCAGGTGGGTGAAAGGATGGTGTGGTGGCAGGTGGGTGAAAGGATGGTGTGGTGGCAGGTGGGTGAAAGGATGGTGTGGTGGCAGGTGGGTGAAAGGATGGTGTGGTGGCAGGTGGGTGAAAGGGTGGTGTGGTGGCAGGTGGGAGTGGATGAAATCCTCATGGATACAAGATGGTGTTTAATGCACGAAAGCTGTAACATAGCATCAAAACTCCATCATTATTATTATCATTCATCCCTATTATTATTAGTATTATTATTAGTATTATTATTTTTACCTAAATAGTTATCATCATCATGATCAATCTCAGAGGGGGATATGCATCAGATGAATGGAGAATCCCTAGTTGGCGACAATCATTGCGAGAACAGCTATGCAGTAAACACTAAATCCAAAAATATGATATGATCATAATAATAAGTATTCTCGAATTAAAGAATACGAAATAGTTATTTAAAACTAATTTTATATAAATACAAAACATTTATTGAAATACATTTCATAAAAATATATCGAGGTGTCAGATCGTGGAAAGGGTGAAGGTAGATTGGTCAATGAAGCAGAATTCTCGGCGAATCTCGAACACCAAGCTTCTTCAAGCATGGTGTAACATACTGTGCAGGTGCGTCTTATACACGGGTGTCTCGTGATGCGTTGGTGGTGTGTTGCTGGAGGCTGCATTGAGGCAGTGTAAGGCAGTGATGCATCGAGTCAAACACGCATAAGAATAATAATAATCATAATAATCATAATAATAATTATAAACATATTATTATTATCATTGTTGTAACGAGCAAAGAACAACAACACAAGAGGATACTCTTCCCTCAACCACATAATTTTCAAAGGAAGCCTGAGCACCCTCCTCCCCCTCCTCCTTCTCTTCCTCCTCCTCCTCTTCTTCTTCATCAGTCACTCCATGCCCCCTCTTCCCCCTCCCCCTCCTCATCTTCCTCCTCCTCCTCATCATCGCCCTCCATTGCCTTCCTCCGCACCTCGAAGGCAGCCTCCATTATCGTCTGCACGTCCAACCTCCCTGTGCAAAGTGACATCATCATCATCATCGTCATCATCACCATCACCATCAGCATCATCATCATCATCATCATCATCAGCATCCTCATTATATTCAACCTGTTGTTCTTCTCTTTTTCTGCTGCTTCGTCTCTGCAACCTTTCTCAGCTGGATGCCTGTGTGATGATGGTGATGATGATGATGATGATGATGATGATGATGAGGACGATGATGATGATGATGATGATGATGATGATGATGATGATGAGGATGCCCTCACCTGTTCTGATGGCACTTAGTAGATCTGATCTGTTGTCTCGGAGCATGGAAGGTTGTTGTTTTGTTTGTTGTTGTTGTTGTTGTTGTGGAAGTTGTTGTTGTTGAGTGTGAGGTTGTTGTGCTTGTTGGTTGGCGACGACACCATTTTCCATGGAGGGAGACAGAAGTGAGTTGCTTGCGAGGTTCGTGACAGGGTGGTGGTGAGGTGGAGTGGAGTTGTGGTGAGGGGAAGTGGAGTGGTGAGGAGGTGAGGTGGAGTGGTGGTCGGAGTGGTTGAGTGCATGGTCGGTGGAGGAGGGACGGAGTGGAGTGTTGTCTCTGGAGAT
Organism: Piscicola geometra; assembly: GCA_943735955.1. NCBI lineage: Eukaryota > Metazoa > Annelida > Clitellata > Hirudinida > Piscicolidae > Piscicola > Piscicola geometra. The sequence goes on from OX030960.1 coordinate 9,416,243, forward strand.
GAGGTGAGTGCCTTCGATGCGAGAGAGGAGTTCTTCCACTCCCGCTGAGAACTTGAAAGACACACCCTCTCCCTGGATGGAGGGAGGGGGCAGGTGCTGAGGGGGGGAAGGCATGAAGGAGTCATTGAGGTCCCCTGAGGAGGAGTGCATGGGAGGGGGAATGGAAGGAGGGAGGGGTAGGGAAGTGTCGAAGGAGGCATCGGGAAAGATCGGAGGAGGAGGGAGGAGGTCGCAGAAGTTGTCAGTGGAGTCAGGCATAAGAGGGAAGTCGGGCAGGGTGTCAGGGGGCAGTTTGGCAGGAGGGTGAGCTTGGTGGAAGGGGGGTGGCGGAGGAGATGGTGGTTGTGGCGGGAATGCCGCTTCTGCCTCCACGTAAGCCTGTCCTCCATACACCACCTGGCGAACAAGTCAAAGTTTCTTATTGAAAAGTCATGGAGGCAAACGATAGGCGTGAATAAACCAAGTGGCCTAGAAGCTCGTTTATACACCACTATAGCAATTCTCATCATTCCTTTGGTTACTAGTAGTGATATTTTTTTCAACCTGGTCTGTCTCGTGCCCTGTGTTCCACGCGCTTTGTTGGTCGCTGTTGAACAACTGGTAGGCCTGTTGCTGCTGTTGCATCATCAACTGTTGCTCATACTCGTACTCTTGTTGCTGTTGTTGCAGTTGTTGTTGTTGATGCGACTGTTGTTGCTGCTGCAACTGTTGTAGGTTCACTACATCTCCATTGCTGTGATGAGAGGTTGTGATGGATACAGTGGTGGTTAATACGCTTGTTATTGTTGATATTGATATGATGGATACAGTGGTGGAGTGCTTGCATGAATTGATCATCACACTAACTGATGATGCTGTTGTGGTTGTTGTTGTTGTTGTTGTGGGTAGACAGGAAGAGAGAGGGGCATGTTGGCAGCAGGGGGGTGGTGGGTGGAGCTGGGCGACTTGCCCTCGTCCAGCAATCTCTTGGAGGTTTTCTGTGCCAGATGAGGCCTCAAAGAGTCATATTTACATATTAAATATTTAAATCCTGTTTATCATAATAAAAATCATCATCATCACCATCATCATAATCAACATCGTCCGGGTTTACGCCACGTTAATAATACTCGTCGTTGTATTGTATTGTATTGTATTGTAACATCATGTTCTGACCTTCTTCCAGCCCCCCCCCCAACTGACCCTCTCGACCCCCCCCCCCCCCCAACTGACCCTCTTGACCTTGGCGTTCTTCTTCTTGAGTTGCACCTCGGTGTGCACAGCCATCTGCTTCTGCCACAACTCAAAGAAGTAGCCTGGGTCGGTGTAGAACTTGATGCTCTTCTTGCCGTCCTCTCTGGGTGGGAGGAGAGGGGAGGAAGAGGTGGTGAGGGAAGGGAAAATTAAAGAAATTTATAAAGCAAACTTGGGTAAATTGAGAAGCTTATAGACAGGCAGACAAGCAGACAAACCTGTAGGGGTCGAGGATGTGCAGGCAGGGTGGCTTTTCGATGGAGAGGTACATGTCGTTGATGGCACGAGGACGGGTCGCTATGGTGATGATCTCCTGGTTGTTCTCCAGGGTACTGCTGAAAGGCTCTCGTTGCGTGATGTCCCTCAAGGAAACTGGTGTGAGAGGATGATTTGAGAGGAGGCTTTTGAGATGGGAATTGAGTTTGCAAATTGTATTATATTTTACCTATATTTAATGATTGTTTAACTTCATAAATATGAATAATTTATAAATTATAATTATTAAAGCATTGTTGCATTTGGCTTCTCGCATTGTTAGAACCTTCTTCGGCGATTGGATTAAGCTGGATGATCTTGTACTTGAGCGCCTCGACTCGCTTGATGATCTGACACGTCCTGTAGAAGACACAGCACGTCTCCAGGTGGATCTCGGTGAAGAGGTCCTCACTCATCTTGCTGAGGGAACTCAACTGCAGCAGGAGGTTTGCAAGGGTGTTGTTGCTGACGCACTCAAGTTCGTTGCGGACGCCCTTGTCGACGGCGTTCCTGCTCACCTCCACCGGCACGATCATGCGCTTGTACATCGGCATTTTGAAGCCTTATCAAGTCAGCGCTTCAGTAACTAAAGTTTAGTTTTAAAGTGCGACTTTTATTCCTATTACGAACGTATTTGACGGATGATCATAAAATACTCATGATTTTTATGATTTTTAGAATTATTAAGTTTTATTATTTTTATTTTTTGGTCTTTAAATGCCTTGAAAGCGTAATTAATGTCACAGGTAACGAAAAAAACGCAACACACCCTTTAACTTGCTTACCAGATAACTAAGTTAGGAATGTGTGAATTGTTGCAAGAAATCTGAGTTTAATTATTCTTAAAGGAAAACAGATTTTCAGATTTTGACACAACTCTATTAACTAACATAATTTTTAAAAATATTTTATTTTGATTTTTCCAAATTAAAGCAGAAGGATGAGCGACATTATTTATTTAAACTGGAAGATAGTTGTTTCTGGAGAACTTCAAGCCATTCATTGGATGCTTCTTGATTCATATCTTGTGCACCTTCAAGCTGGTACTACCTTCCCTTTGCGTTTGAAAAAGCTTCAATCAATTAGTCATATCTATCAACGATCTGTCAGTTATACCAACCACCCATCTCACACTCATCATACACTCATCTCCCAGGCACCAGTCCCTAACTTGATCCACAGCTCCTGCTTGGGGTAGAGACTCTCGTTCAAGGAGGTTATCTTCACTTCAGCATCCAGCAGCCTCAACCACTGTTTCTTCGGACACACCTTCTCTGGCATCTTCGTTTGAATTTGAAGAAAGAGCGCTATAGAAATCTATTTGATTGATTGATTGATTCGTTGCGTGTTGTTTCAGCAATTACTATAAATTAGTGGATAAATAATTAGATGATTTTGAACGAATTGGATAAGTGAGTGTGGGGCAGCAGGAGCGGCTTGTTGTGATTGGCTCACCACCAATTGGTGGAAGTCTGGTGACATCTCAAGACCCTTCTGGAAATTCTCCCAGTTGAAGCACTGTCGAGCAGACGAGGTTCATATTGCTTTTCATTATATTTTGCTTCACAAAGGACATAACTCTAAATGAATAAATTTTACATTTTAGTTTAGTCGGGGTGATCAAAATTTAGCTTAATGAAAAAAGGTACAAAATGCAAAAGAGCCGTTGCAAGATGTGAAGGATGCAGCATCATTGAAGTCTTTACTTTGAAGACGGCATGTTTGCTGATGCGACTGATGCTCGAGACGCTGGAAGGAGGCAGTTTGGAAGCCATCTTGCACTTTGCCAGAACCTTCCATCTCTCGAAAATCTACAAATTGTTTCATTATTATATATATATATTTTTTTAATAGATATTTATTCATTATTATTATATACAATTTATAAATGGTTTCATTGCCATATCTAAATCTGTATCTAGCGTATTCTGTATTTGATAGAATTTAAAATAACCTTCATCAGCAAATCCTCCACGTCGTGGTTTTCCAAAGTCAACGAATCGTCTGCCTCATCTGCCTCTCCTTCGGGAATCTTCGTGGTGAAACTCTTCGAACTCAATCAATTAAACAAGCAATCAATCAATCAAGTACGTCTTCCGGCCTCGACGGAAAGTTATGAGTGACTTAGTTGAAGTTAGAGAAGAAGGTAAAGAATTCCATAAAAGAGGACCACAGTAAGAAAAAGAACGTTTAGCAAAAGAGTGTTTAACTGGAAAACGAAAAGAACGCTTAAAGGTAGATGATCTTAGACCAGATTTAGGGGGTAGTTTAATTAGATTTTTAAGATAAATTGGAGCATTATAGTTATGAATTTTAAAAATATTTAGGCATATTTTAAAAGTCACTCTAGATCTCAAAGGTAACCAATGCAACAAACGAAGATAAGGAGAAATGTGAGAAAACTTAGGAGCACGAACAACTAGACGAGCAGCACAATTAAAGGCTTTATTTAGAGGAGCTAAAGTAGTATCAGGGAGACCATAGTAAAGAGAGTTGCAATAATCAATCCTGGAGAGAACTAGAGAAGATACAAGAAGCTGCAAAGAGCACACACATTTCCAGTGATCATGTGCTGCAGACACACTGCCCAGGCTCTGACGTCGTTGTACTTCTTGCGCATGAACTCCTCGTTCAGGAAGAGCCTGTCTTCCTTGTACGCCTCCTCGAAGCCTCCGATCTTGGCGATGCCCAGCGAGGAGAGGTACGTGCACTTGAGTGAGAGTTTCCTGACGTACAATTTGGTTTTACCCATTGATTGAAACTCAAAATTAATATTCTAAAACCAATTATATGAAATACAGGCGGTTAATTTGATGGTGACGAACTGGTGTGCGATCTTGAGCTTGTGGAGGTGGCTGAGGCCCATGAGGAGGCAGGCAGCGTAGAAGAGCGTCTGGTCCTCGCTGAATCTCTTCGTCGTCATGCGCGCCTTCAACGTGCCACACTCCATGTGCTCCAACACCGTCATCACGTGACCCTGCATCGGCCGTGGTGGGAGGCAGTTTTATCAAACTCTGAACAAGGGAATAAACATAAAAGCAGAAAAAGAAAAGTCTCCACACGTGCGTCTGGAAGGCGTCCTTGAGTCTGACGACGAAGGGCGACCCCTTCTTGTCCTGGATAAAACGCATCAGCTTGATCTCCTTGTCCCATTCGGGCTGGTAGTCCGTCTTGTCTCGGATTCGAATGACGAATGGCCTGTTCAGCTTCAAGTGCCGAGCTAGCAAGAGCTGGTGAGGGTGGCAAGTTTTTGTCTTACGTATTTATTACTTTATTATTACTTGTCATTATTAGTAGAAGTAGTATTGTTCTCGTTATCATGAACTTCAACGGACATTGTTGTCAGGCTGGTCGCTGATGCAGCTGATACAGTGGTAGCAGCCACAGCACAGCACGTCGCAGTGGTCCTGATGCAGACTGGACAGCTGGTCTGAGAGAGACTTGAGCCTGTCCTTCTCTTTCAGGAGGATCGATCGGAAGGTCGTCAGACCCAGTTCGTCGCTGCTCGTCTCACTGACGATCGATTCGCCCACTATCGAATCTGCGTGGTGTGGAACGAAGAGATTCGTTGAATGAAAGTTAATTAAAAATGAAATACATTCTAAATTAAAATAGTTGAAACATAAAAAGAAAATGAATGGATAGTTTATTTTAATGAATTGGCATCAGGCATGCGAGGGTGGATCTCAAAGAGGCGTGCAATGAGGAACCTTCGTTCTGGTTGTCTTCGAACTGCACATTGCCTGTCGCCTCGGTGTTCTCCTCCTTCACTTGCCGCTTCATCTGCCGTCGTCAAACAAAATAAAATGCGCAAGATTAATAAGTGACGAAGAATTCATTCCTGGAAAAATAACTAATGAATAATTCATTTTTGAAGAATTAAGTTGTAAAAAGGGGCGTTGCCAGATGGCATGATTGACAAGCAAGTACGGGCATGGTGCTGGAGAGGGACTGACTGTCCTCCGAGTCATCTGAGCCCCTCGGGAACTTCAGATACATGGAGCTGACAGGCTGGAAGGGGTAGAGGTGTTAGGAGTTACGTTACGAAGTTAGAAAAAAATATGCGCTAGAAATATTTAGACTTGAGAAAGTTTATACTACCCATGTTGACTGCATGATTTGGGGAGCCGAAAGAAGAGAAGGAGAAATAGGAGGAGGAAGAGGGGGTGGAAGAGGGGGTGGAAGAGATGATGAGAGAGATGATGGAAGAGGGTGTGCAGAGTGGACGGAGAGTGGATTCATGCAAAGTTCTTTAGAAACTTTTCAGAGTTTTTGTTGGTTCAGAATCTGAAGAAGGAGGAAAAATCACTCTGCTCCCTGCCTCCAAATCCACTTGTCCATATATAAATATCTACCCGAATATTTACTTCTCTCATAAATCATTTATTTTATTTGGTTTATAGGTTTGAAATTTTTTGTGTTTTTTTTTGTTTGAAATTTTTATTGATTTCATTATTTATGTTTACTCGTGACGTGGTTTATCCAAAGTAATTTATTGCAAGCTCATTTGACGCAACACCTTACAACATGGGATGGAACTGGTCTTGGAGGTGCAGTGCGAATGCAACATTTAACGATAAACGATTGATAGATGCTGAAACTAACGGAATCCGTCGTCAATTGCTTCAGAGACACAAGAACTAAGACTAGACAACTAAACACAAAAGAATACGCCATATAAATGTATGCAGGGAATGGATGAATGGAATTTAAAGTCATTTCAACGGTCATATCTCTTCTTTGCTGTAGAATCGGTAGTTGGCTGTAGGGAGATTATGGAGAAGAAAGTTATAGAAAAAAATATAGAAAAAATATAGAAAAAAATATAGAAAAAAATATAGAAAAAAATATATATATAAATATAGAAAAAAATATAGAGAAAAATATATAAAAAAATATAGAAAAAAATATAGAAAAAAATATAGAAAAAAATATAGAAAAAAATATAGAAAAAATATAGAAAAAAATATAGAAAAAAATATAGAAAAAAATATAGAAAAAAATAGAGAAAAAAATATAGAAAAAAATATAGAAAAAAATATAGAAAAAAATAAAGAAAAAACTATAGAAAAAAATATAGAAAAAAATAGAGAAAAAAATATAGAAAAAAATATAGAAAAAAATATAGAAAAAAATATAGAAAAAAATATAGAAAAAAATATAGAAAAAAATATAGAAAAAAATATAGAAAAAAATATAGAAAAAAATTACATTATATTAATAACAAATAATAAAAAGGAGAATTAAAAGATGAACTGGAAGACAAAGGGCACCTTCGTAGTAAGCATTCTTCGTCATCAGGCAGCTGGTGTCCTGTGGTCACATGAGCGTTCTCTCACCACCCGCCCAATAAGCAGCCCCAATAATACCCTTCCCCTAATTATCCACTCCCCCCACCACCCACTCCCCTCCACTCGAACCTTCTCATCTGACCCATTACTCGGCCTCTTGTTGATGTTCGTCTTGATGGATCGGTTGTTGCTCGCCTGGATGCCCCTGTTGTTCTTCGCCAGAGGAGGCTCCACCTTGTCCTCAGAAGACCTCTTCAACGAACGCAACTCTGTCATCTGCCGAAAGAACGGAAATTTTAAAGCTTTTTTATAGCATTTCACATATCTCTTCTCCACCCATCTCCACTTCATCCATCTCCGCCCCAACCCCCTTCCAGCACTCACAAATTCCTTGGACACGTAGATGGGTCGGTTGAAGATGATCCACGTGACAGACTCCTGGCAGCCTGAGATTGAATCGTGTTTTTCAATAAACCTTCTTCATCCCTCCATCCACTTTTAATTCACTCCTAATCCACTCAACTATCCACCCCACTACCCACCCCACTATCCACCCATCTTCTTCCCCTTTCCAATCTTTTCCCTCCTCCCATCCACCCACCCCACTATCCACCCCACTACCCACCCCACTACCCCCCCCCACTATCCACCCCACTACCCACCCATCTTCTTCCCCTTTCCAATCTTTTTTCTCCTCCCATCCACCCACCCCACTATCCACCCATCTCCTTCCCCTTTCCAATCTTTCTCCTCCTCCCATCCACCCACCCCACTATCCACCCCACTACCCACCCCACTACCTACCCCACTACCCACCCCACTACCCACCCCACTACCCACCCCACTATCCACCCCACTACCCACCCATCTCCTTCCCCTTTCCAATCTTTTCCCTCCTCCCATCCACCCACCCCACTATCCACCCCACTACCCACCCTACTACCTACCCCACTACCCACCCCAATACCCACCCCACTATCCATCCCACTACCCACCCATCTCCTTCCCCTTTCCAATCTTCCCCCACCTACTCCCATCCACCCACCCCCTCAAGCACCTGGCTTGGTGAGGGAGCCCTCATAGGTGACGTAGTGGTCAGTGGCAGGCAGCAGCTCCTTGAAGTTGAAGCTCTTGACGCTCGCCTTCTGTGCTGTTGAGAGGCGGTGTGTGCTTGTTTGTTTGCTTGCCTTGGTGCGAAATATATTTTACAAATAATATTAATAATATTAATACAAATATTCGTTCACTTTATAAAAGTTCATTTATGTGTGCGTAAGGGAGTGGAGCAAACAGACAGACAGACAGACAGACATATAGACAGACAGACAGACAGACAGACAGACAGACAGACAGACAGACAGACAGACAGACAGACAGACAGACAGACAGACAGACAGACAGACAGACAGACAGACAGACAGACAGACAGACAGACAGACAGACAGACAGACAGACAGACATACAGACAGACAGACAGACAATTTATGACACCTCGATACTTGACGTCCTTCAGGTGTGGTAGGATCAGCTCCAGCTCCTGGTTGGTCTTGCTGCCGATCTGGCAAATGGATACTCCACAATGATTATACAAGATTTGTATTCTGAATACCATCATCATCACCATCATCATCATCACCATCATCATCATCATCATCATCACCATCATCATCATCATCATCACCACCATCATCATCAGCCTGAAGCAAGCATTGAAGGATGATCAGACCTGCAAGAAGACTGATATGGCGACGATGCCTCTGCTGTGCCCCACCGCCTCTGAGACGCTCTCGTACAAGTCAGAGTTGAAGCCGCTCATCACCAGCTGAGTCGTTGGTGACTGACCACTACATTATCTCTCAAAGGTCCAATTAAGTTCAAATGGAGTATAAACGTAACCGTACCGGATATACGCCACTATAATAAACTTATAATAACACTAATAATAATATTTATTATTATTGTTGTTTTTATTATTATTCTCAGAACACCTCTCCGGGCATGGAGATCCCGTCGACGTGGTGTTGCGAACCGGAGGAGTCGAGGAGGCCGAAGTGCAGACTCGCCTCGGTCAGCTGGTACTGGTAGGCCAGTGGTCCGTGCGAGACGTAGAGCTTCTCTGCGTCGGTGGGTTGGTTGGAGGAAGGGAGCGGATAGGGGGAGGAGGTTGTAGTGGAGTGATTGGGATGTGGTGTGGTTAATGTTGCACACCAAAAAACCTGGAAAGGTGATTTCCAGGTCTCTGCCTGTGTTGTTCAGCGTAATGGGCGTCTGGGTGAGTAGATGCACTTTTGAACTAATTGTGAAAAAGCTATATAAGTTCATTTGATTGATTGATTGAATGATTGAGAGATCTTTACACAACTAATGGCCATAATTTGAAGACAAGGGCTTGAAATAGCTAATTTTGGAAAAAGTTTTGCATTGAAAGAACCTTCAACGAATTGTCCGTGACTTTTTCACTTTTTGAAAAGTCAGCCTTCGAGTACTATTACCTTTATTCTAATCAAATTTCATTTATAATTTTTATATTTTCATTTTATCTTCTCTTTCATTTATTGTATCTTCTAGTTTATCTCAAAGCAAGAAGCATTATATATTGTATTACACCACCAAGCTGGCTGAGTAGGCAATCAAATGACAGCCATTCCCACAAGGCAACCTGTGCGCATCCCGTCATTGCTGCGCGACACTTAGGCATTTAATTAAGCGTCGCAGAGTCTTTAATCTTTTTAATCTTTGGTCTTTAAGCATTTCCCTATCGGTTGTCATGGTTTCCAAAGTGATCGACGCCATCTTGATTGATCCAGAGCTTCAATCAGGAGACATTTTAATTCTTTGGCACTATTCGTCGAATTTAACTTGAAGAGTTCATTTATTGAACGTTAACTTAGTTTTAATTAAATAATAAAGATATTATAAAAATAATCTCGTTCATTTTTGAAAAGAAAATATTTGAAAAGTGGATTTAAATGAATTCCAAAATTTAAATTTCCAGGCAAATAGAATTGCGAGGAAGGCAGCGAGGTAATTAAGAGGGAAACCTGAAGCGACCCGCCCCCAGCCTAATGCGTAATACGAGCTTCGTGGTGGTGGTGGTGGTGGTAGAGGTTGAAGGGTGGTGGAGGTTGAAGGGTGGTAGAGGTTGGAGGGTGGTAGAGGTTGGAGGGTGGTGAAGGTTGGAGGGTGGTGAAGGTTGGAGGGTGGTGGAGGTTGGAGGGTGATGGAGGTTGGAGGGTGGTGAAGGTTGGAGGGTGGTGGAGGTTGGAGGGTGGTGGAGGTTGGAGGGTGGTAGAGGTTGGAGGGTGGTGGAGGTTGGAGGGTGGTGGAGGTTGGAGGGTGGTGGAGGTTGGAGGGTGATGGAGGTTGGAGGGTGATGGAGGTTGGAGGGTGGTGGAGGTTGAAGGGTGGTGGAGGTTGGAGGGTGGTGGAGGTTGGAGGGTGGTGGAGGTTGGAGGGTGGTGGAGGTTGAAGGGTGGTGGAGGTTGGAGGGTGGTGGAGGTTGGAGGGTGATGGAGATTGGAGGGTGGTGGAGGTTGGAGGGTGATGGAGGTTGGAGGGTGGTGGAGGTTGAAGGGTGGTGGAGGTTGGAGGGTGGTGAAGGTTGGAGGGTGGTGGAGGTTGGAGGGTGGTGGAGGTTGGAGGGTGGTGAAGGTTGGAGGGTGGTGGAGGTTTGGGGGAAGGGTGATGGAGGTTGAAGGTTGGGGGGAAGGTTGGTAGAGGTTAGAAGTGGTGGTAATGGTTATAGTGGTAGTGAAATATACTTTTATACACACAGCAGCACTGACCCTCTTGTCAGGGAAGAGGAGGGCCTCGAGGGAGGGGTCGAAGAGCAGTTTCCTGGGGTCGATGTTGATGGGCGACTGTTGCCTCCCCTTGTTGCACAATTCCCAGTCCGGATTCACCCTGCCCCAGAACTCATAGCCTGTGTGTGTGTGTGTGTGTGTGTGTATGTGTGTGTGTGTGTGTGTGTGTGTGTGTGTGTGTGTGTGTGTGTGTGTGTGTGTGTGTGTGTGTGTGTGTGTGTGTGTGTGTGTGTGTGTGTGTGTGTGTGTGTGTGTGTGTGTGTGTGTGTGTGTGTGTGTGTGTGTGTGTGTGTGTGTGTGTGTGTGTGTGTGTGTGTGTGTGTGTGTGTGTGTGTGTGTGTGTGTGTGTGTGTGTGTGTGTGTGTGTGTGTGTGTGTGTGTGTGTGTGTGTGTGTGTGTGTGTGTGTGTGTGTGAGACTTTGAAAGCGTTTTTTTCATTATTTCAAACTGCATCAGCTCTTCCTTCATCCAGCCATCCATCATTTCATCCTGCCATCCATCATTTCATCCTGCCATCCATCATTTCATCCTGCCATCCATCCATTCGTTCATTCATTCATCCATCTATTTGTTCATCCATCCCTTCATCCATCTTCCCGTTCGTTCTTCTTTCCATCTCGCCTCCTTTCTATCACACTTTCCACTTAATTGCGTCATTATCGGCTAGCTAATCCACTCCTAACAAGGGGATGAATAGGTCGCGGGGTGAGTGTAGTGATGTGCTGAGGATTTGTGTGGCGCTTAATCAGGCGACTCTCGTGATTGCACAATTAAAGTTTGGTGACAAGCTTCGCAAGTGATTCCCTCTACGTACTCCCCAAAGCATCCACTGCAACATAGCAGCCTCAGAGAACTTTCCTCTTCTCCCTTGTTGTCCCCTTGAGCGATGCTGTAGTGGCGTCTACCCATGCCAATCTTAGACCAGATGAATTCAAGAACTATTTGTACAATTCCTCTATCAAGCTTTAAAAAAAGCTCTTCACGCGTTTAATGGTTCAGCGTGATAGAAGGTTGCCACACAAACGAACTCTTCAAAAAAAACCCTGCAGCCAGTCATACTCAAATAGTAGGCATATGTAATATATATATAAATAAATATTATCAAGTGTATTTAATATGTAACGTATCGAAAGAGAAAGAACTCACCTGAAATGCCATCGTACGTCCACCACTCCGACCACTCGGTGCCTCTTGCTGGCAGGTGAGAGTGCGTTGCAGTAGTGATTGTGTCCGTGAGATTCACAAGATTTCAATCAAATTAATAAAGTTTAATAAACGATTAATTTTAATTGAATGCTCTTTAAATTACAGAATGCTTCTCAGAAGTGGCAACGGGGTTGTGCGAACAAACGCCAAGACTCACTTGCCACGAAAAACGACAGCAACAGCTCCACCAGCATCTCAACTCTTCAGTGGACTCAACTCTTCAGTGGACTCAACTCTTCAGTGGACTCAACTCTTCAGTGGACTCAACTCTTCAGTGGACTCAACTCTTCAGTGGACTCAACTCTTCAGTGGACTCAACTCTTCAGTCAGAGCAACAAACACTTCAGCTCTGTCCACTAAATCCAAGCAAGAACTTCGTCAACCTCCTTCTCCTGGTGACCGACAGAATTATATAGATGCATATGTAGGTACATATTCTATTATGTAGATAGATCTATAGATGTGGTCATAGATGGGCACCCGTTAAAAAGTATTTATTTGGTCGTTACATGTTGAAAGCCTTGAAACGGCTCGAGTGTCGCTTGAAAGGTGTGTGCAGACGAGGGATCAGAAGAGATTCGCCTTCAATGGCGACTCACTGGTGCGTGACTGTTTGCATTTGTGGAGGGCATGCTTGCTTGCATGCAGGAAGCAAGATAAAGACACGCAGGCAGGCAGGAAGTTGCATGCGGGCGAGCAACAACAATGCCGTCACGAAGGCTTGTGTGAGCGGGAGAGGAGTGCAATCAATCAGGGAAGAGGCAAGAAAGGAAGGGAGGAGGAGAAGTGAAATTAAACTATGATTCGATATTGCTCGCAATGATGAAGGGAGGAAGGGTGAGAGAGGGGGGAGGGTGGGAAGAAGGGAGGGATGGAGAGAGAGTGGAAAAGAGGGAGGGAGGATGGAGGGAGGGAATAAAGGTGGAAGAGGAGGAGGAGGGGTGAGAAGAAGGATGCATGAAAAGCAAGAGAAAGAGAGGGATGGAGGGAGAGAGGAGAGGGAAAGAGGGTGTTGCCTGAAAGGAGGCGTCGTAATTGCCGGCACATGACTTGCTGGCTGCCTGCGAGATTATCTCTTGTGTCTTTGTCTGTTTTATGATTGATGTTGTCTTTTGTGTCTTCCTTTGTATGCTCCTTTGTTTGTTTTCATATAGTTTTTTTTTTGGCTGTATCTTTTACGGTATGTGCGTATGTGTCTGTTTCTGTGCTTTCTTGCACCCGACTTTTATTTTACCGTTTGTTTAAAATCGATAGCTTCGAGTTCTTCTCCTAGCAAACGATTGGTGCGATGAATGCATTGGAGGTGTGCTTTCTGGTGGGAGGCATTGTGCCTGTGAAGAGCTCACAAAGAGCAGTCGTGAGGAAGAAGAGGACGAGAAAAAGATCGATGATCGCTTTTCTTCTTAAAATCACAGCATTTATTCACAAAATACTTTTAATTTCGATGAAGGATATATTTAAATAATTACTCTAGAGTATTTATAAATCACGATTTCACCTTGCCCCTTTGTAGCGTTTTGTTTTGTCAAATGCTTCATCTTGCATTTGCGTGGAAAGTAATTAATTTTGCGCCTTCCTTTACTATCCGCCTTCAAATCATTCTGCCGATGGTCACCAGGGCCCCCTATAAATCAAAATTCAATTCATTCAAAGCCCTTTTTGTTCTTTTAAACTAACTTTTTTTTTGCGTCTTCGGTGGCAGACGGCTCGTAAATATCCATAGCTTAACCTTTGCACTCCATGAAAGCTCTTATATACAAATGAATGTTTGTATGAAAAAGTGGAAACACGACAACTTGCATTTGTAATTTGTCCGCAGGGATTTTCAAAGAATGAAATTTCGGTTAAGTGTGTGTGATGAGAAATTGTATAAAGAAAAATGTGTCTTGCCAGCCTGATTTTGTTTCAGAGTGCAATTGACTTCAGCTCTGAGTGATTTCCGTACGTTCAATGAACATTTATGGATTCTTCACTCATATCAATAATGATGATGATGATAATGATGATGATTGTTTGACAAAGTAACGAAACAACGGAATCAATGATGTGCAAACCAACAACAAAAGTGCGCAGTGGCGTGGAGGTGTTGAGGTGGTCACTGCTGCCTCCGGCCTCAGTCTTCGGGAGCAGTGATAACGATCATCGTATTAGATGTAATAACATGGGTGAGACTAATCGCAATGAATTTAGTTGAGATCGATATTCAAGAATACAACTATAAACACAGAAACAAACAAACAAACGCACACACACATGCATAGAAGCACAGAAGAACCAGTCAAGAGCACACAAAAACCTACCAATTATTCCTCATCATCATCATGACTGAAGGGGAAGAGGAAGGAGGAGAGGTGGGGGGACTTGTGGAGGCCGATGGAGAGGAGGAGGATGAAGTAGAAAGACAGCGCCAACATGAAGGCGTGTCTTACGTACCATGGTTGCCCTGCACTGATGGCGATGATGATGATGATGATGATGATGGCGATGATGACGATGATGATGACGATGATAATATGAAAAAAAAAATAATAATAGATATTGAGTGCATCTTCAGCCAGTCAACACACTCCACACTACAGCACTACAACAACCACAAGCTACACCACAACAGCCACCCCACCACATGACCATCACCACAGCCACACCACCACATGACCATCACCACAGCACATGACCATCACCACAGCCACACCACCACATGACCATCACCACAGCCACACCACCACATGACCATCACCACAGCCACACCACCACATGACCATCACCACAGCCACACCACCACATGACCATCACCACAGCCACACCACCACATGACCATCACCACAGCCACACCACCAGATGACCATCACCACAGCCACACCACAGCCACACCACCACATGACCATCACCACAGCCACACCACCACATGACCATCACCACAGCACATCACATGACTACATGACCATCACCACACCACACCACATGACCATCACCACAGCCACACCACCACATGACCATCACCACACCACACCACATGACCATCACCACAGCCACACCACCACATGACCATCACCACAGCACATCACATGACCACATGACCATCACCACACCACAGCACACCACATGACCACCACCACCCGACAGGCTCACCTCTTGGGACCCTTCTGGCGGGAGGCATAGACGAGGAGGTACTTGAGTCGGATGACGTCATCGTTCGTCACGATGTAGTACTTGTCTGGCACGTCCCCGCCTTTAATGAGGAGAGGGTGATCATGATAATGATATTAATCATCCTCATCATAATCATCCCAATAATAATAATACAAATATTAATTAGAACGAGTGCTCTCTGGGCTCTCATTTGGTTAGTTTATCAATGACGTAATGCTGCAAATGAAACGACTTAAAATATATACACTTTAATGCCATTAAAATTACTATTATTTAAATTATTATTATTTTTATTCTTATTATTATTAAATATCATAATGAATCTATGTAAGGTTGAACCAAATGTACCTATGCTGCCTTCGATGCGCGTCCTCTTCCTTATATGGTGGTGATGATGATGATGATGGTTGTCTGGGGTGCTACTACTGGCCAGTTGCTCTGCGCCAGCATCAAGTTTCGACGCTGTTTGAAGCATTGAAAGAATTTGTTGGATGATGGTGATTGTGAAGGTCTATTGCATCATCACCACCATCAGGGTTTATACTTTTCATTTAAGCCCCTTCCTCAACACTTTCCTTTCTACCTCTTCAAACCCCCTCCCACCAACCCATCATCTCACTTCCCATCCCTCCAACCCAACCCCTCCGTGCAAACTGCACCTTGGCACTTGACGAATTCGCAGTCAATCATCTGGCAAACGGCCACACAACTCAGCCCCGCCCCCAAGACACTGCCCCCCCACGAGTGGCCGTAGGGGGAGTAGTCGAGGCAGAGACTCAGTTCAGATGAAAGGTATGTGCCCTCGCCGAATAAGGCTGTCTTAGAAGGATGGTGGAAGAAAAGGGTGGTGGAGAAGGAGGGTGGTGGAAGAGAAAAAGGGTGGTGGAGAAGGAGGGTGGTGGAAGAGGAAAAGGGTGGTGGTGGAGGAGGAAAAGGGTGTTGGAGAAGGAGGGTGGTGGAAGAGGAAAAGGGTGGTGGTGGAGGAGGAAAAGGGTGGTGGTGGAGGAGGAGGGTGGTGGAGGAAGAGGGTGGTGGAGGAAGAGGGTGGTATTGGAAGAGGAGGGTGGTGGAGAAGGAGGGTGGTGGTGGAAGAGAAGGGTGGTAGGGGTGGAGGATTTTCATTGAATACACTTAATAGTTATATAATATTTATACATATAAACACATTTAAAATAGACTATAGAAAAAATATTTGCTGTATGTGTGAAGACAGTGAATACCTTGTTGAGGGTGCCACTGAGGCCGTGGTGCAGGATGGAGTGGAAGTTCTCCAGCCTGCTGCCGTGGAATGCGTGCAGCAGGCATCGACCCGCCCTTAGCCCCTCATACTTCTCCTCTGCCTCTGCACTGTACTCCACCTCGAAGACGTATGATGGAAGGGCACTTTTGTAAGATGAACCTACCTTTTCTTTGATCTTTTGAAACTGTTGTGGTATCAAAACTTATGTAAAGAGAGATTTCATGAAGATGTATTAATAACAAATAATAATAATTTACAAACTTCATTTTTGTCACATAATTTTAACTTGAACTTTTTGGTGTCAAACAACCAATAGAACAGCCTGAGGATACTTTCTCTTGTTTTAACATTTCCTGATGCAACTTTTTCTAGGCTGCTCAAGGAAGAAACATCTGTTTTCTGAAATGATTTAAAATCATGAAAACATAAATAAAGATTTATTAAAAACAAAAAACTTACTAATTTTTCAAAATCTTTTTCTTCTTGATTTGTGAGGTAGTTGGGAGGAAAAGGTCTGAGAAGGGTGTCATGGCGGAAACTGTTCAGAGCTGAGACGAAGAAGGAAAGCAACAAGTCAAAGGGAAAGAGATTGTCACGAATGCGAGCCTGCAGACATTTGAGTCTTTCATCAGACTGCATTCTCACCAACGTAACGTTTAAAAGTTCACTACTTGAAAGGAAGAGATAAGCGTTTCACATTTATTGAATTGCCTAATGTTTGTAAACCCAAATAAATCTTTCCACCATCCACTCTCAATGCTGCGCGTTGAACACATTTTATAATTTTTATTACACCAAAGCAAGCTCTGGCCATCACACTCATAACTTACAAATCTGGCACATAATCGAATCAAATAAGGAGCCCAGATATACTTATAATTGTATGCCAACTTAAGCATTATCACTATTAATAATAAAAGAAGGAAAGGAGTTATGACGATGCATGGTGGAGAAAGTAGATAGGTGCCTCAGAGCTTGTCCAGGTAGTTGTCGAGGGCAGGGATGGTTTCCTTCAGTCCCTTCCTCTTCCTCGTCTCGGTGATGATCTGGGCGGGCTTGGTGGCTGGGTCGAAGGGGTCTCCAGGCAGGATCTGCCAGTGGTCGAAGACGCACTGAGGGAACGCCTGTCCACCGGTGTTTGACCTCAAGTCAGCAGTGAAGCCTGTGTGATGACAAGGCATATAGGATGAATATTAAAATTATAAAAATTGAAAATGAATATTAATAAAAACTAGTGTTGAGAGCATATAATGAACAGAGACCAAAGGACTCGTTGACGGGCAGGTAGGCCTTGACGGAAAACATGGGCGTGCCGATGATCCTCGTCTCCTCAAACACGTGACCTCTCCTCCTGTTCAGCACACCGTAAATGCCTCCAACTGCGTTCTCTGGCGACTGAGGTGCAAGCAGATGGCAAGAATGAGGGCTCAGTATGCAGATAGTGTTCGAATGCAACCACCGTAGTACAAACGTCCGAAAAGACCGGGAAAGTACTCAAGATTGAAGGAAAGTGGTCACCTGGATCTCGACGAGGTACACTGGCTCGAGGAGTCTGGGGGCCGCAGTGAGCACGGAGGCGTAGAAGACTCTCCTGGCGGTTGGGATGATCTGACCTCCTCCACGGTGGATGGCGTCAGCGTGCAGGGTGACGTCATGGATGTCGAAGCGGACACCCCTCATGTTCTCGTCACAGAGGACGCCCTCTTTGGAGGCCCACTGGAAGCCCGCCACCACACTGTCCTTGATCTCGTTCAGGTACTGCACTCCTTTCGTGCAGTCGATAACCAGGTTCGGGCCCATCGTCTCTGGTCCAAAGCACCAGATCTTCCTCGCCTCAGTCACGTCGAACTCGTAAGTGTCAGCCAGGTAACGAGCTCTCTCCTTCAGGTCCTGCCTCGGCGCCACTGTGCCCTGTGTGGTGCGTCAATGCAGTGAAGAGGGCGTTCAGTATACGCAATCAATCGAACCAAAACACTTCAACCAAGCCAATTCAATTCGAAGCTGAGAGGCAGTCTGCCTAATAGGCACCTTGTCGATGTCCTGGGACAACTCGTCTGGGATGGGTTGGGCCTTCATGTAGATCCTGTTGTGCTTGTTGGGCGACTTGGAGAGGCACATGCGGTCTGACTCCTCCGACACCGTCTCCCTGTACGACACCACTGGGTCCGACTTTTTAATCGGCACACACGCGTGGTCCTCTTCCAAGTCCTGGGGGTGTGCATGTGTGTGTGTGCGAGGCCCATTGTTGGCATTTGAACGAAAATATCGACAAAGAATGGGAGTGGCAAAGAATAGGAGTGGCAGCATGCTGAGGGGGTGGAAGGAACCTTGAGACAGATCTCCAAGTGCAGTTCTCCAGCGCCTGCCACGATGTGCTCTCCTGTCTCCTCCATGCTGATCTAAACAATGATGACGTCAGTATGGTAAGGTCATATTACACTGTGACGAAAGTATGTCAAGGTCTTATAGAAGAATACAAGTTTATACGCAGCAGCTATTGTTATCTGAAGAAATCTACAAACGACACATAATGCACACAAACCTGCACTAAGGGATCCGACTTGGCGAGTCTCTTGAGGCCCTCGACCAGCTTGGGCAGGTCAGCAGGGTTCTTGCACTCCACAGCCACCCTGACCACAGGACTCACACTGAACTTCATCACACGCATGTTGTGCGAGTTCTCAAACGTGGAGATGGTTCCGGTCTTGACGAGGAACTGATCCACTCCCACCAGACCACACACGTTGCCACAGGGAACGTCTTCAATGGGCTCAGTGTAGCGGCCCATCATGAGGATGGTCCTCTGGATGTTCTTCACGTACAAGTCCTCCTTCTTGCCGAACTGGAAATTTGGTCCCATGATGCGTGCCTTCATGCCGGTGCCCACAGTGCCCGAGAAGACCCTGCCAAAGGCGTAGAAGCGGCCCTTGTCCGTTGTGGGCACCATCTTCGATACGTACATCATCAGAGGCCCGCTCGCGTCACAATTTTTGATCGCTGTGTGTTGTCAATATCAAATATTAACTAGAGCTGTACTTAAATCTACGTTAACTTTCGATTAACGCGTTAATCAATTATCGACCGTTAAATATTTTTACGCATTTGAAAAAAATTGAAGCATTAAATTTATTATAATTCATTTAAGCATATGCGAATTGAACTGTTTTTTGCTGTTTTGTTTAATTTACTGCCCAAAAACTTTTCATTTCTTTTATTACATTTGTAAGAAAAAAAAATAAAATGCTTTTTAAAACTAATTTGAAATAAGCTAAAAAATGGTTGAACGGGTAGCCGAGTCGGCAACGACTCTCGGCTTGACCAATAATGAAAGGTCCTAGGTTCAAGTGCAACCAATGCCCTAGTAACCCAAAGGCGCAAATGAAAATATGCAGCCTAAGTGGCCTGGAAGCCCGTTCGGGTTATACGCCACTATAATAATGCTCGTCATTATTATTATTATTATTATTAAAAATATTGCGTTAAAATACGATTAACGCACGATTTAAAGTTTAATTCCAACGATTAAAGGCAATTAAAATTTTTAATTGTGGTACAGCAATAATATAAACTGATTAGATATATTAAATTGAATACGATTGAAATAAATGTAAGCAAGCTAATTCATCTCGAACGGAGGCACTTTAATTGATTATTAATAGGACGTCTCTGAAGCACAAAGCAACTAATTCAGAGACAAAGTTGCAAGCACTCACCGATAGCAGCCTCGTCGTCATGGGGACCCTCGTAAAGGAACTCCATACGGTACTTCTGAGCAGTGACAGGCGATGGCAGGTGGATGGTGATCATCTGCAACAACGCATCACCAGCTGGCAGCCATTTGCGCATCACCACCTGTTGCATCATTGACAATATCATCATCATCATAATCCCAGCCCCAACTACCACCTCCATCAACAGCATATTCACCATCATCATGCCAACCACCACCACCATAATCATCATCACCTTCATGAGCTGCTTCTCACAAAACTCCTTGTCTTCGGCGGTGAGCTTGATGCCGAGCTTCTCGACCAGGGCGAGGGCGTCTGCCTTGGGTTTGGTCATGCAGAACTCAAAGACCTTGTAGATCGGGTCAAGGATGTACTGTGTGAAACCCCTCACAAAGCCCTCCTTGCACTCCTTGTCCCATTTCTTGCTCTTCGGGTTGTAGAACTGGTCACCCCACAACCTCTTCATCAGCTTGGTCGCCTCAATGTTGAACTTGCTCGAGTAGATCTCGGCAAACTGCTTCAGAGTGAACGCCCATCCGTGCAGGCCTGAGCCAAAGCCCACGGTTCCCTTGGAAGGGTCAACCATCACCTCGCCCATGGGGCCTCCGTCTTCCCCGTACGTGGCGATGATGACGTTGACATTCTCGACGGTCCTTTGGAAGGTCTGGTAGAGCTGCTCCTGTCCGAGTTGCAGGGTGAGGAGGGCGAGGTCCATCTTGTTCATGAAGAGCACCGGCTTGATCCTCTCAGCAATTGCCTGCCTCAACACTGTCTCTGTCTGCACACACACTCCTGTGGGAATTAAAAAGTTTGTTTGCAAATACAACTTTGAAAACAGAGAAAATAAAGCGCAAATAAATTAGATGGCAACAAGATTGATGATCAAGTATTGCTCAAGTACAGGCCCGTATTGTCATTGTGCATTAGAATCCACCATACTAAGAGTATACTTTCAAGGAATTTTTTCACATTTTTACTAATATGAAACACTAGAAATAAACGAAATTCATTTTTAAAAATTGGATTTATTTTTTTTCTTATTTTTTTACGCAACTTGAAATTTCAACATTTGAATTTACCATACAGGGAATCTACCATCAGACAAAAAAATAGTACAAATGCATTACATTTTAAAACAAATGGTTTTTTACTTTACAAAACTAACATATAATATATACGAATGAAATTTATTTGTTTAAAATAAAAAATAATAAAATTCTCGATTTTTGTAAAGTTATAATAATTTGTATTAAAATTTAATGCATTTGTACTATGTTTTAGCCTGATGGTAGATTCCTGTATGGTAAATTCCAATGTTGAAATTTCAAGTTGCGTAAAAAAAATCAATTAAAAAAAAAAGGAATTTCATTTATTCATAGTTTCATATTAGTAAAAATTTAAAAAATTTTTCCTTGAAGTATATTCCCCGTATGGTAGATTTCAATGCTATTCGTAATGTCGAACTATCAATCAATCAAGTGGTAAATGATGCATGCCTCTAGTATTCAACTAACATTCGCTTTAGCTGAATATTGGAAAAGTTCATATACGACATGCAGTTTTTAAATTGCTTCATTCTATCAATAACAATGCGGTTCTACTTTTTTGAATAGCAACTGTGAAAATTCAGATTGAAGTGAAATTCAATTTAGTAATCAATATGTTCAATCAGCCAAATTGGTTATTGACAAAACAACCTGTTTATGCATATATGTGTATATATTTTTATTTAAACATCTATGAGTATATGACAGCACCTGAGACACAGTCGACCACAACCAGGGCTCCATCAGTGACACGGAGGGCTGCGGTCACTTCAGACGAGAAGTCAACGTGACCTGGTGAGTCAATAAGGTTGATGAGGAAGGAGCAGAGACCATCCTCTTTTGGCTGCTGGATGAACGCCATGTCCTTCTCGGGCAGCGTGTAGTACAGCGAGATGGCACTGGTGGGATGAGTAGACAGTGAAGCAATGAAGACTCTCAAATAATTCAAGTAAATATAACTTATCAATGTGGAAACTAACATACTAAATTTGAAAAAATATTAGTGTGAAAAAAACGTTTTGAAATAACTAGTTAGCGACATCTTGCGACAAAAAATGTATAGAGGACTTGACTTACGTGGACTTGATGGTGATGCACCTTTCCTGCTCATCCTTCCTGGTGTCAGTGAACCGGGTCTCTCCCGCCTTGGATCCTGCGATGATGCCGGCCTTGCTGACGAGCGAATCGGTCAAGGTGGACTTGCCGTGATCGACGTGCGCAATCACGGACATGTTTCGAATGTTCTTCTTTTTGTCCATGATCGTACGGATCTCGTCTATCGTAAAGTTCACCTGGAAGATGTCGGGTGAGTGAAAGTTTACATTTCAAAGTTGGAGTGCACTGGTGTGCTGTGAACTCCAAATTGTGGTAGTATCTTTGTTCATTTTGGCAAGCAGAAACAAAGAACTTAAAATAACATTGGCTTTGCCAGCTGGTTATCGAAAAGGGTATTGGACAAATGTATCATCATCATATTTCATTAGAACCAATAATTGCGTTCTAACGGCTTTCTAATTTTGAAGCAGGTGACGTCGACATATAAAACCATTTTAATATGCGTCTAAAACATGCTAAAAATTGATTCAATTAACATAATACGTGTATTCAAAGATTTAAAATAAAACTTAAGCTTAATTCCCAATAAATCGTACTCACCATTTTGGATGTTTAGTGATTTAAATTGACCACTATAACGAACAGCTCGTAGTATCAATGGCTGACTTAAAAAGGAATGAGGTTGGTGTTGTGTGTTCTTTGCAGACAAATTGCAGCCTAGCGCTCAATATTGCGAAATACATAGAAAAAATTGAGCAACAGTAAAAACTATAAAAGTATTTGTATGAATATTTTTTGCATTTTTTTCTATTCTTGAATCTACAAAATCGAGAAAAAAATGTCTTAATTCAATATCACTTCAATGTTGAATGATTAATGATATGTATTGGAAGAATGACTGATTTATGATAGAATCGATTTTCTACCAACATCGAGACACTCCACTTTTCATCATCATCATCATCATCGAGCGCAGTCCTTTTTTATTAACATGCCATCTGGTTTTTGATTATCTAAAAACTTCATTGGCATTGAATTGGCTGCATAAGTGAATGGATAGAATATGGGATGAATGAGTGATTGAATAAATGAGTTCGATTGACTGAGCTAGTGGATGATTATCAAGGATTGTTTTTTCGACAAGACAACCTGAGGGGTTGCTTGGCAGCGCGTGGAAGGATGCGCAGTGGAGCGTTTCTCTTGTGGTGCATTCTCCTCATTCAGATCAGTAATATGAATACCAGCAAGCCTTTCACAACATTATGTAGTATTTATAAAAAAATGTTAAATATAAAAGCCAAATAGTGATGAAATCTCATAATTAAAAATGTAATTTTACAAGAACTTTCGTTATATTGGGTCCTAACGAAAGAATTTAAAAAGCACGAAGAAGCTTAACATAGTCAGTAAATAAATAATTGAATGATTCAGTACAGAAATAAATTAAATCACCAATTAATTAGCCACAAATTGTTCAGGTCAGTGCTCTCCCAGGTGCTGGCCTGGACCCCATGAGTGGCCTCTGGGGTCCTCATTGGCAGGCCTCCTGCGGTTCGAGGGCGTCTGTCCGAAGCCTGCCACCCCTCCAAACTGATTGGGAAAGTATCGGTACCTGTGCGGGAGGAAGAGGAGGAGGAGACCATGAGACGCCAACCGATCAATTGAGCAATTCTTAAAGGTAAAAGATTGAACGTTCCTCAAAAACAAAGCAAATGTTTAAAAACTGGCGAAAAAAGCGATGAAACTTGCTTATTTTAAAAGCAAACCCCCACCTCCCTTGTACAAGCTGTCTTACGAGCTGAACCCACCTCCCTTTTACAAGCTGTCTTACGAGCTGAACCCACCTCCCTTATACAAGCTGTCTTACGAGCTGAACCCACCTCCCTTTTACAAGCTGTCTTACGAGCTGAACCCACCTCCCTTTTACAAGCTGTCTTACGAGCTGAACCCACCTCCCTTTTACAAGCTGTCTTACGAGCTGAACCCACCTCCCTTATACAAGCTGTCTTACGAGCTGAACCCACCTCCCTTTTACAAGCTGTCTTACGAGCTGAACCCACCTCCCTTTTACAAGCTGTCTTACGAGTTGAACCCACCTCCCTTATACAAGCTGTCTTACGAGCTGAACCCACCTCCCTTATACAAGCTGTCTTACGAGCTGAACCCACCTCCCTTTTACAAGCTGTCTTACGAGCTGAACCCACCTCCCTTTTACAAGCTGTCTTACGAGCTGAACCCACCTCCCTTTTACAAGCTGTCTTACGAGTTGAATCCACCTCCAACCCCAAAATCCCACCCAAGCAACAAATCCTCCTCTAAGCCACCAAATCCCCATCGAAACCATAAGCAACCATAGGGACATGCAAGCAACCATAGGGACATGCAAGCAACCATAGAGACATGCAAGCGACCAATGGGACTGACAGGATAGAGGGCGTCTGCAGGAACTGGTAGCCGCCAAAGTCCTGCGGGTACTTGAACATGAGGAAGAAGTAGAGGTGGCCCACGAAGATGCCGATCAACTCCTGCCAGCTCCTGGGAAGGAGGGTGGTGGTGGGGAAGAAGGGGATGAAGTAGGGTGGAGGAGGGTGGTGGAGGGGGAAGGAGGGAGGAGGAGGGTGGTGGAGGGGGGAAGGAGGGAATGAAGTAGGGTGGAGGAGGGAGAGAGGGTGGATGAGACAGAATGGATGACGGAACAGGTAAAGGAGAGAGAGGGGATTGCATTTGGATGCTTCTAACGAATGTGCATGCAATGAATTATCTCAACGGCGACGACGACGACGATATCAAACGATGGCGCTCGGATCGATCAAGAACTGGTCAGAATTAACGAAAGAAGAAGCCTGCAAGGAGCAATACGAAGAAGCTTCTTGATAATGATGCTCAAGTAAACGAACGCACCCACTGCCGATGATCATGTTGAAGGCGACAAGGACCCACGGCAAGAACATCGCCTGTGTGAGCATCCACATTGCTTCTCATTCATGCATGCATTCATCCACCACATTCCTCCTTCCTGCATTCATCCACCACATTCCTCCTTCCTGCATTCATCCACCACATTCCTCCTTCCTGCATTCATCCACCACATTCCTCCTTCCTGCATTCATCTATTTGCTCCATGCATCCTTCCCTTTAATTCCAATATCCATCCATCCATGCATGCGTCAATCACTTTGAACTGGGCTCCGAACCAGAACTGCACGATCTGGTCCTTGTTGAACTGGCACCAGACATACAAGACACTCATGATCATCAGGTTCATCAGCAACTGCGTTGTGTTGGAAGGTTCCTTCTTGCTGTTGTTTTTTTGTACTTAATGTTGTTGTTTTCAGTTTATATTTATTGTTGTTGTTGTTGTTGTATTGTATTTCATGTTGATGTGTTGTATGTAAGGCAGTTGTTTATCAACAAAATATTAATATATAATTATTATGAATATACAATAACGCTGATCATTTGATTAATAAGTGAGTTATAGCGTTTTATCTGTGATGATGATTTTGATAAATGATAAAAGTGAAGATGACGACAAACCCTTATTTCGGCTATCATGCCAATGACCTGTTTGATGCAAGCGTTGTCAAGGAAACAATGAAAGAGTCAAAGATTAATTTTAAGAATTGAATATGGGTTGAATTGAGATTATGATGATGATTAAGTTAAAAGTGGATCGATATGAAAGATCGTCTGCAAAGGATACAACAAGGGACAGCCAGTTAAAGAGAAGCAGACAGAGGTAGTCAGCCGGTCGTCCCTGGTAGGCGCCTGTGTATCGGGTGACATGTCATATAAAATATTGATGAGTTTTCAATGAAGTTAATTTATTTAGTTAATTTTATAGTTATTTTTCAAGCCTAAAATGGCTTATTTAATGTTATACTATATGTTAATCATGGCTGTTTAACAGTGGCCTGAGAAGCATAAATAAATGCAGATAGATGCACACATACTAGCACACAACCACATGCCCACACCTGTTTCGAGGCGTGATGAGTAGGAGTAGAGGAAGTAGAGATTGAGGAGGTACATGAAGCCAGTCTGAGGAACTATCGGAAAGTAAAGCACAGAAGTGATCGGACGCCAGATCTGTTGTTATACAATTTAAACAATTTATACAAACTTTAGGAATTTAAAAATTATAACTATAAATATAAATTGGAGTGAAGTGAAAATATTAAATACCTGGAATTTGTATAGAATGCTTTCGTAATCGAGAACTAAATTCATAGGGCTGATAAGGCCGATCCTTCCAAGTAAGGGCAGTACGATGGATCCTGTGAACCAGTACTTGGTGATCTGTGGGATGTTCCTGTACCAATCGCCCAATTCGTTGGCAGCCATTGCAGTAGGTAGGAAAAGTTACTTCTTCAAATATTACTTTTGGAGGTTTTTTGAAATGTTAGAATGATGAAAGAACGTTAACAAGTTTACGAAATAGGATTGAGAATGATGACGATGATACTTTGCCAGAAGAATAAAGTGAAACATCTATCTAAAAAAATATCAATTAAATTCAAAATTATTATCCTTATATAGATATTTATAAATTATAAAATATTAAATTGAATGAACTTTTTGAAATTAAAAAACCAAGATTACTTTTAAACATTTAAAGGTAATTTAAAGTTTTTATCAGACTCCTTGTAATGTTTGAAATATTTGCAAGAAAATGGAAGCTTCATATTTGAGGTTCATGCTGGCTTCATTGATAAGCATGGCAGCGGGAGCTCAATGCGTCCACATGGTCTTCAAACCCCTGAAGGTTGTTCTGTTAGTTGTGTCAATAATGATATTCATAATATTTCAAGTTAACATATTATTTATTTATTTTTTTCTTTTCAGGATTTTGAAATGGTTATTGAAAAAGAAAAGACCAAGTTTAAACACAAAATAGGTGCACATGAAGACATTTAAGAATTTTTTCAAATTTAGTTTTAAATGAAAGATTAAATAAATCATGTTAAGACGACATTTCTCTTTTTTTTCACACTAAACTGACAAAATAAATCATCTCAAAATGAAGCATGAATGGAAGGCCAAAACTGATGTGACTAAGTAAGTGAAATAAATGAAGATCTGATAATGGCAGAGTTTTATAAGTAGATACAAGGGATAGGTTACAAAATGACTAATTCGAACTAGAATTTTTATACTGAAATAATATTTTGAGAAAACTCAAGGGACTTAAGTAAAGTATTGACTTCAGTTGCGTGCCCGGGCGCTATACAAAAATGACAATTATTATTATTATTATTGACTAATTAAACAGCCCTAACAGTATAACATATTCAAAAGAAAATGATATATATATATATATATATATGGAATTATGCAATAAGTTGGTTCAGTTATGCTTTTGAATGATGATGTGATGATGATGATGATGACTATGCGGTTGATTGCATAAGAAAGGCCTTTGCAGATCGTGTGATATTTGATGTTGTGGTGAATGGGACAGGTTCTGGTGCATAGACAGCGCAGTGACGTAGCGAACACTTGAATGGTATTGCGAGTACAATTGCAGATATTGATATTTTATAATCAGAACTTAATTTCTTAAAGAATGTTTTTCATTTAAATGGCGGCTCAATGCTTTGAGATAGGCAAGGCCTCAGTAGAATATCACAGGGTTGATATGTTCACCGACATTAAAGCATCCCTTGCCCACCATCTCATCTCCTCCAGCTTCCCTCAAATCCTTCCCTCTACCTATCTAACTAGATCAAAGACAATACCACACAGACGGGGTCATGGAGTGGCTTGGCTGGCATTGACTCCTCCTCCTTGAGCATCTGCTGCCTCCACTGCCTGGTAGACGTGGGCATGCTCAGGCCTCAAGAGGAAGAGGTCTGACCTGGAACCCACCAACAAGACCTCAGTGTCCCTGTAGGCCAGTCTGTCGTGGTGGTTGTGGTGTGGTGTGGCAGTGGTCTGTGTTGGCGGTGGTGAAGAGTGCATTTAAATGCGACTCAAATAGTTGAAAGTTAAAGATTGTAAACAGATTAAAAATAGATTCGAAAAAGAAACGAAAAGATGAAGTAACCTCAGGACACCCTTCCTGTACTGGGGACTCTTGAGGCCAGGGATGGGACAGTGGTCGAAGCAGGCGGCAATGCGCATGTGCAGCTTCGTGTCAGTGTCGTTCTCCTGCTGCAAGTAGATGCTGTACCTCTGTATCCCTCTGGCGGATGAACAGAAAACCAAATAATAATAATAATAATAATAATAATAACAATAAAAACTTTTAATTTAAAGAAAAAATAGCATTCTAATACTTGTTTTGGGACGCTGGCATGACGAAGAGTCCAGTTTTGAGGCAGGCGGTGACGTCAGACTGCTTGAACTGCAGACTGCTGCCGCTGAGGTTGGCGACGTAGTGCTCGTACTTGTGCACCAGCACTGACTTGAGCCCCTCTAGCTGCACCGTGTGGTCGCTGAAGTCGTCGTCGTCGTCGTCGTCGTCGTGGTGTCGCAAAAGGTTAATAAGATAAAGATAAAAACGTTAATTGTTAATAATATAAGTATCATCTTCTACCCCCTCATCCTCAACGAAACCACCCAAACAACCGACTTGTTGACGCCTTGCTTTCTCTTGTTGAAGAGCTCAACGGCGTATCTGGCCTCAGCGTCCGATGCCTTTCCCTTCTCATCGAAAGGCAGGCGGTAGACTCTCGACAGACTCGGCATCAACATCTCCTTGTCGTCGAGGTTGGCGAACTTCCAGCCCAGCCATGGTCTGCGTGCAACGGTGGTGGATGTGGTAAAATTTAATGATCAATTTCCAATAAGCCACTCCCCTAACCACCCCCCTCCTCCAACAAGCCCAGCCTTCAACCCCCCCCTTCACCACCAGCACCACCACCACCAGCACCACCACCACCAGCACCACCACCACCAGCACCACCACCAGCACCACCACCAGCACCAGCAAGCACCTGCCCTTGCAGCACTTGTCGAAGACGTCGTTGATGAAGTTCATGTAGAAGATTCTCTTGAGCAGGAAGCCAATGCCGGGAATGCCCACGTCCGTTCTGAACCACACGCTCGCTATGCCCTGTGGTCCCGCTGTGGTGGGTGGTTTGTTGGGTGGGTGGTTGTTGGGTGGGGGGTTGTTGGGTGGGTGGGTGCTTGAATGGGATAGATGGGTAGTTTGTTAGGTGGGTGGGTGCTTGAATGGGATAGATGGGTGGTTTGTTGGGTGAGTGGGTGCTTGAGTGGCATAGATGGGTGGGTGTATGAGTGAGTGGGTGGGTAGAATGATGGCTTAGTGGATGGGTAGATGGATGACTTGTTGTAGAATCGCCTCTCTTCACCCACACCACACACGCATGCACACCACGCACACCACAAACACACACACACACACGCATGCACCATAAGGGTTCCAGGCAGAGACTCCGACGAGTGAGTTGTCGATGTAGTAGTTGGTGGAGGTGCAGCGTGCG
This sequence comes from Piscicola geometra, assembly GCA_943735955.1. Lineage (NCBI taxonomy): Eukaryota > Metazoa > Annelida > Clitellata > Hirudinida > Piscicolidae > Piscicola > Piscicola geometra. The sequence continues at coordinate 9,445,702 of OX030960.1, forward strand.
AGGAAGGACAGGAAGTCAGCTGTCGGAATCGCCTTCTCTTCCAGAAAGATCAGGTGGTTCTGTGTGTGTGTGTGTGTTTCTGTGTGTGTGTGTGTGTGTGTCTGTGTGTGTGTCTCTGTGTGTGTGTGTGTGTTTCTGTGTGTGTGTGTGTGTGTGTGTGTGTGTGTGTGTGTGGTTCTGTGTGTGTGTGTGTGTGTGTCTCCACCTCCATCACGTGAGTGTGCAACATGACATACCTCATTCTTGTACAGGGTCCAAGCTCTACGGAAAGCCTTAGGAAAGAAGGCTGTTGAAGGAATGAGAGAAGAGATGAGGTGGAGTGGAAATGAGAGGAGAGATGAGGTGGAGTGGAAATGAGAGGAGAGATGAGGTGGAGTGGAAATGAGAGGAGAGATGAGGTGGAGTGGAAATGAGAGGAGAGATGAGGTGGAGTGGAAATGAGAGGAGAGATGAGGTGGAGTGGAAATGAGAGGAGAGATGAGGTGGAGTGGGAATGAGAGGAGAGATGAGGTGGAGTGGAAATGAGAGGAGAGATGAGGTGGAGTGGAAATGAGAGGAGAGATGAGGTGGAGTGGGAATGAGAGAAGAGATGAGATGGAGTGGAAATGAGAGGAGAGATGAGGTGGAGTGGAAATGAGAAGAGAGATGAGGTGGAGTGGGAATGAGAGGAGAGATAATATACTACAACAACCACAAGCACACCACCTCCACTGCAACAACGACAACATCATCACCACAACAACCAAACCTCCCCCACCAACCAGAGTAGGCGTCTGCCTGATCGGATATTTGGTGAGACCTCACTCCGTACACCTCAGCCAGATCAGTGTACAACTTGTACGCGCTGCTGTGGATCAGCTGCAGTGGTAGGAAAAGTGGAGAGAGTGGGCGTGGTGAAGTGATGGTCAAGTGGTCAAATGTATGAACTATTTGTACACTATAACAAATTAGAACAATACAACCACATCACTACAACATCACAACAAAAAACACCACAACAACACCAACACAACTTCAACCACAAAAGCACCACCACCACACCAACAACACCACCACACCAACAACACCACCACACCAACAACACCACCACAACAACACCACCACAACAACAACACCACCACAACAACACCAACACCACAACAACAACACCACCACAACAACACCACCACAACAACAACACCACCACAACAACAACACCACAACAACAACACCACCACAACAACAACACCACTACAACAACAACACCAACACCACAACAACAACACCACAACAACAACACCACCACAACAACCACCACCACAACAACACCACCACAACAACAACACCACCACAACAACAACACCACCACCACAACAACACCACCACAACAACACCACCACAACAACACCAACACCACCACAACAACACCACAACAACAACACCACAACAACAACACCACCACAACAACAACACCACCACAACAACAACACCACCACAACAACAACAACAGCATCACAACAACAACAACACCACAACAACACCACCACAACAACAACACCACCACAACAACACCACCACAACAACAACACCACCACAACAACAACAACACCACAACAACCACCACAACAACAACACCACCACAACAACACCACCACAACAACAACACCACCACAACAACAACAACACCACAACAACCACCACAACAACAACACCACCACAACAACAACACCACCACAACAACAACAACACCACAACAACAACACCACAACAACAACACCAACATCGATCATCTCCACTCGAACGCCAGGATTCTTCAACAGGGCGTCCATCTGCGTCTGGAAAGAGCGGTAATCAGCCCCTGGAGGGAGCACAACCATCATCATCATCATCACCACCATCATCATCATCATCATCATCATCATCATCATCATCATCATCGCCATCATCATCATCATCGTCATAATCATCATCGTCATAATCATCATCAGCACCAGGAATGATGATGATGGGTGTTCGGTAGATGTCGTTGTGGATGTGGTTGTCTGTGTTTGTGAAGGTGGCTGCCTCCAGGAACTTGGACCTGTTTTCGACTGGTGGTGGTTGTTGT
>OX030960.1:9452787-9502787 GCA_943735955.1 Piscicola geometra
AGCCAAAAGATAATGTTTAATAACAAATTTATAAAATAACAAATTTATTACATAGACATATATTTTTATCTAAATTATTCATTTGCATTTATGGCATATCATAAAAATTTATTTAATTGTCGATTATTCAGAATTGTCGTTTCCGTTACGAAAATAACACTGGTTCTTTGGCCCATAGTGTATTATGATGATGATAAGATGATGATGATGATGATGAAGACCAACTTGTAAGTGACGTCATCATAGGAGGCGATGATGACGAGGAAGTTTGAGGGAATCAGAGTTGAAAAGTACGTCTTGAAGAAGGTGTCTGTGTGGTTGTTCATCATCCTCATCCTCATCATCATCATCCTCATCATCATCATCATCATCATCATTACCACCACCAACACCATTATCATCATCATCATCATCGTAATTCAATACAGTCTTAAGAGTGATGGTTGGCTGATAATAGTTGCATGGTGGAGTGAGGAGACAACCTGAGGTGTATGTGTCAAAGATACGCACGTCCTCTACCTCAAGTGTTTTGTCTGTGCGTGAAGGGGTCTAATCAGTCGCTTAATTGGTCAATTAGTTGGAAGTTTAATGGCTGATTAATTGATCAACTAGTTAGAAGCATAAGTAGTATAATGGCTGCCTAATTGGTCAATTAATCAATTAGTTTATAGATGAACCAGCCTACCATTAATGACAACAACATTCAGGCCCCTTCTTGAGTTGTTTTTCTCCAGGTTGAGAATACTTGAGGGCATTTTAAGTGACAAATATAATGGCAATGTTTTTGAAGCAAGAATAGCCACAATATAAGTAGCAACCACCACGACACTATGCTAATTAGCTTTAACCGGGGAATTTTAATGAATGATAGTCATCGTAGAAAACTGAATAACTTTAACTTATTAATGTTTTGACTAACGTCAATTTATAATTTTAAGGTTGAAAAATGAATTTTCTTTTCAATGAATATAATTTTAATAATATAAAAACTAAATAACAACTTTAAAAGCGATAACTAGTTTTAGACTGTTATCCACAGTTTGGGCACCAGCATATTTTAAAGTTGTTCAAGTTGCTCTCTCAAAGTAGAGAGTATAAAAATAAATTAAACATTTTTGAAAACTTCTTCAAAAGTTCTATAAAATATGTCAAAAGGAATTAAATTAAATGAGCAGGAAATGAATAATATTAATAATAATAATAATAATAATGAAGAGCATTATTATGGTGGCGTATAACCCGAACGGGCTTCCAGGCCACTTAGGCTGTATATTTTTATTTGCGCTTTTGGGTTACTAGGGCATTGCTGGCACTCGAACCTAGGACCTTTCATTACATTAAAGTTCAATTTATTCGAGTTTAAAAGCTGAACAACTTTTGAACCGATTGGAATATTAAGAAAATGAAAACAGATTTACAATCTGCAAATCAAAACCTATTAAATTTACATTTTGGTGAATTGGCAAGTTTAAAAAATCCGTGGTGGTTTCTAACTATAACACAACCCTTGTATTCTATTGTATAGTAACAGGAATAGCTAATAAATCTGAATTCAAAAGAAAGAAAGTAAGTGAGTCGCACAAGTCTCCATTGAAGCAGATGGCAGGGTGGTACAAGTGGCCCTCTCCAGAGGTGACCAGGTACGAGTAGGAGGCATCTGGACACACCTTTGCATCCGGATCACATCTCTTCTTCACTTCAGTTATTAAGTTTATTTAATAACATTTTGATTAAGAAAACTTTTCAAATTTAGAATTTGAATGTTGGGTTTTGAAATATTTATGAGAAGCTTGCATTGTTATACACAATCAATTGACCAACCTGTGTGTTTATTGAGGTTGGAGGAGATTTGGGGAGAAAATTTAGGAACTAAAGAATGGTCTTCATGATCTTTAGTAAGCAGCTTGTCAAGGAGGTATAAAATAGCAATTACTGATATCAACCAAATAAAAAAATTTCGCCTATCTGAAATAAAATGTTTAACTGTTTAATTATTATAATTTCTTTTAATAAATTATCCAAATAGTATTGGGCCAATAAAGAAGAAATAAAGTATTTTTTACTTCCAAAATTCTTTCGCATACAAATATTCAAATCTCGAAAATTAATTTTAAACATAATTTACAACTTTAGAAAATTATTTAAAAAATATGGTTTTTGATCTTATTTTGTAAAGTTGGTCATTTAAATGACCAACTTTATATTAAACGAGATCTTGATCGGTGGTGTTTATACCGAATCAGCAATGGTTACATAGACATAACGGTTTAGGTTAGAAACGGTTGGATTGACATAAACAAGTTTCCAATGTTTAAATAGGCGAATGGTAAAAAAAACGGTAATGCTAATAGGCAAATAAAATACCTTATTTTAATAAGATTTTTTTCCCCGTATTACTAGTAGGGTATTTTGCTGATGACTTTTATTGCTCTGACCAATAAGATTATGGCAAAACTTTTTTATTAAACAATTTCACATAATATTTTTACATTTGTATAACATTTTTCAGTTTAAATAAGTGGTTTACACCTATTTATTAGGATTACTCTGAATCAATCAATCAATCAATCAAATCAATTTCTATAGCGCTCTTTCCTCAAATTCAAGAGCGCTGGTAAATGAATTTGTTAAACAGATATGTCTTCAGATCCGTACGAAAAGTAAATAATGACATAGAAGTAGTTAAATAAGGAGGTGATGAGTTTTAAATATATGGACATCGTTAAAGAAGGGTCATCTAAGTAAGGTAATAATTGTCTAATACGTCAGTTTTCAATAGATAATAGACATAAACAGTAATGTGTAGAAAATTCGTTCTGACAGTCTGTCCTTCATCTGCAGAGCTCATTTGCCTTGTGAAGTAAGTAGCCAGTGGGTGCTTGCAAGCTGTGCACTGGTGTTCAAATTGAGGCCCTGGCACTTCTTCATAAACACAGTCATGTATTGAAGATTCGTTCTAACAGTCTGTCCTTCATCTGCAGAGCTCATCTGCCTTGTGCAGTAGGTAGCCAGTGGGTTCTTGCAAACTGTGCATTAGTGCTCAATTTGAGGCCTTGGCACTTCTTCCTTTTAAAATAAGTTTTTATTGTAGTCCGTTAGACAGTTATTGGTTGAAGATTTTAATTCCGAGAGCAAGATAAATTTAAAACCAGAAAACAAAAAAAGATATAAATTATGATTACTATAATTATTTGAAATTAAAAAAAACTAAATTATTAGATAAGAAGACAAACTATTTAACAAAATCATTACGGTTAAAGCGGCTGCCAAGATGGCAGCTGCTAACCAAAGAACTCGGTAATTGTTTACGTATAAAAATAGGAATAACAAAAGAAAAAAGCCTTTTCAGTATTTATACTATATTCACTGATTATTATTCAGGTTTTCTTTCAAAATTAATTTCCATAAAACATTTTTAATACGTAGAATCACTCTAATAAAATGAAGCCATATTATGAGACAAATTATTTGCCAAAATATACACCGTAAACTATCATATACCTTAGTTATTATTCATTTACGATATGCCCCAGATAGAATGCCGAAATCTAAAGAAATTTGGCCGCCTTTTGTTACTGTTAGAAACAAAACATCAGCTGATTCAAAATATAAATAAACAGTGCCATCAGCTGTTTTTCATATTCCGCTGTCTGAGTTTACGAGTACCGTTTTTAACATATTCCGATATAATAGTATCAAAAACGTACGGACTACATTACAAACATCTTTAAGGTCCTTTTATTGAAAAAAATTGACTAATATAAAAAAAATTACTGAAAGAACGGACTAATATAAAAAAATTACTGAAAGAACGGACTAATATAAAAAAATTACTGAAAGAACGGACTAATATAAAAAAATTAGTAAAAATTAAATTAATATAAAATTTTAAAAATTAAATTGTAAAAATAAAATTTGTGAAATAAAATTTGTGAAATAAAACTTGTGAAATAAAATTTGTGAAATAAAATTTTTGAAATAAAATTTGTGAAATAAAATTTGTGAAATGAAATTTGTGAAATAAAATTTGTGAAAAAAAATTTGTGAAAAAAAATTTGTGAAAAAAAATTTGTGAAAAAAAATTTGTGAAATAAAATTTGTGAAATAAAATTTGTGAATTAAAATTTGTGAAATAAAATTTGTGAAATAAAATTTGTGAAATAAAATTTGTGAAATAAAATTTGTGAAATAAAATTTGTGAAATAAAATTTGTGAAATAAAATTTGTGAAATAAAATTTGTGAAATAAAATTTGTGAAATAAAATTTGTGAAATAAAATTTGTGAAATAAAATTTGTGAAATAAAATTTGTGAAATAAAATTTGTGAAATAAAATTTGTGAAATAAAATTTGTGAAATAAAATTTGTGAAATAAAATTTGTGAAATAAAATTTGTGAAATAAAATTTGTGAAATAAAATTTGTGAAATAAAATTTGTGAAATAAAATTTGTGAAATAAAATTTGTGAAATAAAATTTGTGAAATAAAATTTGTGAAATAAAATTTGTGAAATAAAATTTTTAAAATAAAATTTTTAAAATAAAATTTTTAAAATAAAATTTTTAAAATAAAATTTTTAAAATAAAATTTTTAAAATAAAATTTTTAAAATAAAATTTTTAAAATAAAATTTTTAAAATAAAATTTTTAAAATAAAATTTTTAAAATAAAATTTTTAAAATAAAATTTTTAAAATAAATTTTTTTAAATAGAATTTGTAAATAAAATTTTTAAAATAAAATTTGTAGTATGAAATTTTAAAAATAAATTTGTAAAATAAATTTGTAAAATAAATTTGTAAAATAAAATTTGTAAAATAAAATTTGTAAAATAAAATTTTTCAAATAAAATTTTTCAAATAAAATTTTTCAAATAAAATTTGTTAAATAAAATTTGTAAAATAAAATTTGTAAAATAAAATTTGTAAAATAAAATTTGTAAAATAAAATTTGTAAAATAAAATTTGTAAAATAAAATTTGTAAAATAAAATTTGTAAAATAAAATTTGTAAAATAAAATTTGTAAAATAAATTTTGTAGTATGAAATTTGTAAAATAAATTTGTAAAATAAATTTGTAAAATAAATTTGTAAAATAAATTTGTAAAATAAATTTGTAAAATAAATTTGTAAAATAAATTTGTAAAATAAATTTGTAAAATAAATTTGTAAAATAAATTTGTAAAATAAATTTGTAAAATAAATTTGTAAAATAAATTTGTAAAATAAATTTGTAAAATAAATTTGTAAAATAAATTTGTAAAATAAATTTGTAAAATAAATTTGTAAAATAAATTTGTAAAATAAATTTGTAAAATAAATTTGTAAAATAAATTTGTAAAATAAATTTGTAAAATAAATTTGTAAAATAAATTTGTAAAATAAATTTGTAAAATAAATTTGTAAAATAAATTTGTAAAATAAATTTGTAAAATAAATTTGTAAAATAAATTTGTAAAATAAATTTGTAAAATAAATTTGTAAAATAAATTTGTAAAATAAATTTATAAAATAAATTTGTAAAATAAATTTGTAAAATAAATTTGTAAAATAAATTTGTAAAATAAATTTGTAAAATAAATTTGTAAAATAAATTTGTAAAATAAATTTGTAAAATAAATTTGTAAAATAAATTTGTAAAAAAAATTTGTAAAATAAATTGTAAAAAAAATTTGTAAAATAAATTTGTAAAATAAATTTGTAAAATAAAATTTTCAAAATAAAATGCTTTTTGGATTAAAAAATTGATTAATTTGGAATGCAAAAGCAAAAATTCTATAATTTCAAAGGATTTTTCTCATATTTTATTTTCGTATCGGGCTTTATTTTATTGATTTAAAATGTTTTCTTGTTTTTAAAATAACTAGTTTTGAATGCAAAATATTTTTTAAAAACTGAAACTTATTGTAAGCCCGTTTTAACCATAGACATTAACAAAAAGTGGTGTTTCGTCATCATAATCTTGATCGGTTACTTTTATTGAAAAATTATTTAGCGTCATATATATTTGTATCCGAATCTTGAAAAAAAAATTTAGATTTATATTAGTTATCTCTATGATTAGTATAAGATTATTCAGATCTTTTACATTTCCGCCACAAACAAAGATTTACGTTGAAATCGGTAATTGTAAACCTAAACAACAACAGCTGATGGCACTTTTTATTCATTTTTTTTAATCAGCTTATTTTTAGTCTCTAACAATTAAAAAAAGCGACAAATTTTTATTGAAATTTCGGCAAACTATTTTAAATTCGCCTGCCAAATCAATAAAAAGTGCCATCAGTTGTTGCTGATTATGTTTACAATTACCGAGTTTAACGTAAACTTTTGTTTGTGGCGGAAATGTAAAGCAGATCCGATTATTTTAATTGATTATTATAGCTTAAAATGTTAAAGAATTAAAAAAACTCAGAAGATTTACATATCAATTTTCATCTAGATTCTAGAAGAACATTAAGTATTACAAACAAATAGCTTTTATTAGGCAGTTTAAACTTAGTTTATGCTTAAGACACAAAATCATTATCTTCTAATGGCTGCTATAACTCAAGATGTCATCCAGGTCGATACTAAAATGATTCATTGAAGGCGCCACTAATAAATAAAACTCTAAGGAGCCTTCAAATTAACAAATGTATCACTTCTATGTTTACCACTTTAGACACCAAATTATTCTTTAAAATATCTAATAACTCTGACCACGTTCTTCACAATTTCTTACCCCCCCTTAAAAAATCTACTCATAACTTAAGACCCCGTAAACACAAGTTTAATATCCCTATATATACTACGCTTGAAAGTAAAACATTCCTCCCTCGTCTTCTTAAATATCACATTCTATAGTTTACATTTATATTTATATTATCATCTCTGATTCTTATTACTTATTTATCTACTTAATTATTACCTATTCACCATATCCTTTGTCTTGTAGTATTTTTTTAAAAAAACCATTATCAGTAAGCATCAGTATACTATAATTATCTACTATTATCTTATGCAACATGTAACATGGCCTGCGTCTGTCAAACCGTGATTAATAAAGACAATTAAAAAAAAATTTAAAAAAATGTATCTCATAATTTGGCCTCTAAACATTCCTAAAAAACTCCGCTTTGGAAGATTGATGCTTGTAGGCATCTGTCTGTTCCTAGTTGCTTGAAACTATACTATATTTTGTACTTCATTTTGAACTGTCATAACTGTATCAAAGGCAAAGTATTAAAAGAATAAGACGACGATCTGTTAATAAAGTTAAAATAATAAAGATTATAAAAATAAATATAAACAAAAAGTAGAAAAATCAAATTTAAAATGAACAAAGACATAAAATGACCAAAGGTTCAAATCATGGTGTCGTTGCCACCCTTGTACACAGAGGAAGAGGGGTGGTCTGGCTTGAAGGCCTGCATGTCCTTGTACGAGTCATCCTCTTCCTCCTTGTATGTCAGCTTCTGTTCCTCCAAGAACTCGTCGACGTTGGCGCTGTGTGTGTGTATGTGTGTGTGTGTGTGTGTGTGTGTGTTTGTGTGTGTTTGTGTGTGTGTGAGACTATGAAGATGCAAAGATGAGGAATGAAAGATGAAGGAATGAAAGATGAAGAAATGAAAGATAAAGGAACGAAAGATGAAGGAATGAAAGATGAAGGAATGAAAGAAGAGTGAATGAAAGAAGAAGGAATGAAAGATGAAGGAATGAAAGATAAAGGAATGAAAGATAAAGGAACGAAAGATGAAGGAACGAAAGATGAAGGAACGAAAGATGAAGGAATGAAAGATGAAGGAATGAAAGATTAAGGAATGAAAGAAGAAGGAATGAAAGAAGAAGGAATGAAAGATGAAGGAATGAAAGATGAAGGGGCGCACTCAGCGTTCATGTTGTAGAGGCCCATCTGCTTGGCTGCCTCTTCTGCCTGCAGCCTCCTCATCTCCTCTTCGATCTCGTTCTCTGCAGTGACGTCAACGTTGGTGATGCTGCCAACGCCACTACAATATTATGACGTCACTCTCGAAACCACACACTCTCTTTCTGTATTTTCATTCACTTCCTTCCTTCCATCCCACCTCCTCCTACCAATTCCACCTCCCTTCCTTCACCCTCATTCTTCCATCTCCCTCCACCACCACCCTCCATTTCTCTTCCACACACACACCTTTTTGTTCCCAGCGTTCATCCGTGAAAGTCTTTAGGACGATGATGAGGACGATGAAGAGGAGGATGAGGAAAAGAGAGATCCAGATGCCGTAAAACCAGCCGGAAGTCTTCAAGTCAAATCTGCCTGGAGCTGCAAGCAGGCGTTTGATAACGTGATGATCCGAACCACATTTCAAATTGTAATCGCTCACTTTTTAGTTTAATGGGAAAATAAAACGTTAATATTTTCAAATCTTCAACTTTTTTACCACCCACTCGACCAACCAACCCTCTTCCACCGCCCGACTGACCGACTCCTGGCGTGGTGAACTCCTGCCACACTGCAGGGGCCTCGTACCCCTCTCCATTCTTGGCGACCACCCTCACCTGGTATGTGGTGCCAGCATCGAGTGACATCAGGGCCATGTGGTTGTTCATGTACTCGTCGGGTGAGCGCAGCCAGTCGTAATGGACTGGGGGGGGGAAGGTGGTGATGGTGGTGAAAATGGAGTTATAGTCAAGGTGGACTGGTAGGAGGGTTAAGTGGTGGGAGGAGGGAGAATGTAAAAAAAACTTCAATGGCTAAATTATGTTTTAAAGATTTTTTTTGCGAAAAAAATTTCAGGTTGAGATGAACTCCCTCAACTCACTCCTGGGCCGGTACTGCACGTAGAAGACACTGCCTGGCACGCCGGAGCGGGAGGGAGTCCAGGAGATGTTTGCGAAGGTGTCGTTCAGGTCGGTGATGGCGAACGTGGGTGGGTCAGGGTCTGAAGATGAAGCTTGCTTTTTTAATTCGATTCGGAATAAGTAACTATTTATTTTCATTCTTTATAAGCAAAAAAAGTGCCAAAAATTGTATTTAAACAAAAAAAAAACCGTGATTAAAGATGCCCCCCTCAACCACCACTCACAGCCCGATAAGGCGGTCTTCGAGTCGACGAAGATCGGGTCTCCCATGCCTGCAGCGGTCGAGGCGGCCAGGTAGATGCGGTAAGTGGTGTTCGGGTTGAGACCGGTGGCTCGGGCCATCATGGAAGTGGGCGGGATGTAAGTGTCGTAGTACTGCAGCCGTCCGAAGTTCATCTGGTCGACTGGTGCGTGAAGGAGAGGTTTTTTTGTAAAAATTATTTTGGTTTTTTGATTCATGGAACAGACGTTGACTGAATATTTAGTCTTCAATAAAAATTATTTACAGTTCACAACTATAATTAATTCATAAAAATCAAAAGTAAACAACTCTCCGCTCACTCGACTGGTAGGTCATGTTGTAGCCAACGAGGACGCCATTCGATTCCTTCGGGGGCGCCCATTGGACCACGAAGTGAGTGGCGCCCTGCACCAGCACTGCCAGCAGCTCCGGAGGGCCTGGTGCTGCATTGAGCGTGTTTGCAAAATGGGTTAAAACGGACGAGAGTGTTTGTGAAACTGAAATGAAAGTCACATATTCATTTTGAGAAGATCTTTAAAATTAATTGATTAGTTCAGAACTAGAGAAAATCAAATTTCAAGGAAGATCACAAAGCCAATCAAAGATTCATACGTCCTTCGGGTGTTTTGAAGGTGATGGGGTCGCTGGCAGGGCCTGCATAATACTTGTTGAGCACCCTCACAACGGCGGTGACGTCAGTGTTGGGCGGCAGTTTCTCAATAGTCATCGAGACGTTCGGACTGATGGCCTGTCGCTTCATGATCCTCTTGCGTGGGTAGTAGTCTGCCTCGTTCAGGATCAGGTCCTGGAACCTCACGTTGTACGGGTAGTCTGCGGTGGCTGCAAATTCAACCTGCGGATGCGTGAATGTAAAATATTTTTTATTAATTATTTAAATTAAAAAATTAAACTTGTATATGTATTGAAATTTATTTTTCACACACTAGCTTTTGCAAACTCACCCTGTAGCCTCTGAACCTGCCCAGGATCATTCGGGAGTTGTTCTCCACCTTGGACCAGCTCAGGTTCACTGACTGGAAGCTCAGCGTGTCCTCCACCAAACTCAAGCCTTCAGGCTTTACTTTCGGTACTAGATTGAATAAAAAATTATTTGTTTTTAAAATTTTATTTTATTTTAAATATGAAATCTACATAAAAAATTGAGTTGTATTCCACACAAAAAACACCTATGGTATAAAAGCAACTCACTGTCTTCTCCCGAGAAGCCAAGCACCCAAGTGGTGTTGGCCTGACTGTCGCCCATTGAGTTGACCACACGCACCGACACGTTGAAGGGCTCATACGGCTCATACCTGCCCTGCACGATGTGGTGCCAAGAGGTCTTCGTGCCGATCGTCTTGGAAACAGGCGTCCGATCAGGTCCGTTCAGTCGAACCCATGTCACGATGTACTTGAAATCTGGTCCGTTTTGTTCGAGCGGGGGCATCGGCTGTGGTGTGTGAGTGAGTGGTGGTGTGAGAGAGTTGTGGTGTGAGGGAGTGGATTATAGACATGCTATAAATATAGTTTTGGAACTTTTTAACCAAAGCTTCTCTCTTTTATTAGAAACAAGAAACTAACGGTCCAAAAGATGACCAGGTTGCCGGGTTCATCGCCCTCTCCAATGATGTTTTCTGGGTTGTTGGTTGGCACGGAGGGCTGGGTGGTGCAGATGTTGAAGGACTGGATCGAGGGCAGACTCAGGCCGATCTTGTTCCTCGCCAGGATTCGGAACGAATAGTTTCCCCACGGCGACATGTCGACGACGATTCTGCGCTGGTTCTGCGTGACGTTGGTGGTGATGTCGTACCAGAGGTCTGGCTGGAAGGAGCTGTTGAACTGCACGATGAAGTTCAAAATGGGCGCGAAGTTTTCTTTTCCCGGCTGCCACCAGATCTCGGCGAGGTTGTCCTTGTTGAAACAACGCACCTGCACGTGGTTCGGAGGGTCCGGAGGAGCTGGGCGAAGGGAGGAATGGTGCGACAGTGTTTCGGTGTGTGCTAATCAATAAATTAAGGTGTTTATTAACAAACAGAACATTCTAAAAAGTTAAATTACTTTTTCGAAAAACACAAGTACACATCTTTCAACCTTGGACAATGAGGTTTGCACTGGCTTCAGCTGAGTCGATGCCATTGCTGGCGTGGCAAGTGAAGGTGCCGGTGTCGAGGTAGACTGGACTGGAGATGGTGAGTGAGTTGTCGACGATGTTCCGGAACATGCGCATCGACCTGGCATAGTCGATGAAGACGTCGTCCTTCCTCCAGTTGATCTCCAGGTTGTTGATCTCTTCAGTGTCGGTGGTGGCGGTGCAGCGGAACTTGGCCTCTGTCATGTAGTAGACCATCATGTCCAAGGGCGCTGTCACTATGCGGGTGCGACCTTCGAAAGATGGTTGGCGTCTTATGACTCGCTTTGAATCGATTTCCATTTGAATTGTAAAAACTATTCGATACGAATAATCTGCAAACGCTATTATTTTCATCGAATACTAAAAACATTTCATTTTAAGACAAATGAAAAAAAAGTCACTCACGTCGCACGATGAGGAACCCTGAAGCCTCCTCAACTCCCAGCGAGTTCCTGGCAGTGCACGTGTAAGCGCCTGCGTCCACCAACGAAAGTTCCTGCAGGTTCACGTCGTCAGTGAATTGAAAAGAAAATCTAAAATTATTTATTTTTCTGAAAAGCAATGAAATACAATTCCAAATCGGTTGAAAAAGCAATCACCCACCGTTATCTTGAGGTTTCCATTCGGCTGAACGGCAAATCTCCCGCCAGTCAGCTGTTCACCGCCCTTGGTCCACACGACATAGGGCTTGGGAGAGCCTTTGACGTCACAGATGATCTGGATCGTCTGTCCTTCTGCCGCCTTCTGACCCACCTCAGGCTTCTGAACGATGATGGGCGGCTCAACTGCCGTGGCGATAGATGAAATAGTTTTTATTAATTTGTGACAAGGAAATAATAGTAATAATAAGCAATAATTATATTGAAATAATGATACTTTTATTAAACACAAGATGAGGCACCTAGGACGTTGAGGTATGCGTTGGTGAAGTTGTAGCCGTAGCGGTTCGTGATGTTGCACTGGATGACCATGCTGTCCTTCACCGAGACGTCCTTGATGATGAGACGGGTCTTCGTCACGTTGATCTTCTTGCTGAGCGTCATGTCTGCCAGGGAGGGAGTCATGTGAGGGTGGTGGAGGTGCTGCAGTAATCAAGTAGCCTGCAATGAGCTTGTTCTGCTATATAAAACCCCTATCGAATGATTTTAAATTACCATTTAACCACTAAAACTTCGCATGGTTTTACGCATTGCATTGCTCCCCTCCTGCTCGAAGCACTGCTCACTGGTGGTTTGCACTCCGTTTATGTACCAGAGGATGTCAGGGGCCGGCTTGCCTTCTCCCGAGCACTTGAAGACTGCCGTCTCGTTCTCACTCACGTCCAACGACTCTGGCTTCTCGATCCAGTAGGGCGAGGCTGTGGTTGAAGGTTGCATGAGGTTGAGGGTTGCATAAGGTTGAGGGTTGCATGAGGTTGAGGGTTGCATGAGGTTGAGGGTTGCATGAGGTTGAGGGTTGCATGAGGTTGAGGGTTGCATGTGGTTGAAGGTTGCATGAGGTTGAGGGTTGCATGTGGTTGAGGGTTGCATGAGGTTGAGGGTTGCATGAGGTTGAGGGTTGCATGTGGTTGAGGGTTGCATGAGGTTGAGGGTTGCATGAGGTTGAGGGTTGCATGAGGTTGAGGGTTGCATGAGGTTGAGAGTTGCATGAGGTTGAGGGTTGCATGAGGTTGAGGGTTGCATGTGGTTGAGGGTTGCATGAGGTTGAGGGTTGCATGAGGTGTAGCGAAAAGAGGCTGAGAGGGTCAGCTTGCAATTTGACATATTTGAAGTCGTACAGAAGAAATAAAGACTGTTACGCAACCAGAAAGAATGGAAAACGCTGATTGACAATTTAATTGAATGAGTTTATATAGCGCTTAATTAAAGAGCGATGGGGCGTTGAGGCGGCTCACATGAGACGGTGAGAGGGAAAGACCTCCTGACGGGCACCATGCCTTCGTCGTTGATGCCTTCACACTCGTACACACCAGCGTCCTCGTAGTTGAGGTTCAGGAAGACCAACTCCTGACCGAAGCTCAACTGCTTCGTCTCCACCGGCATCGGGTTGCCATCCACCCTCTTCCATGTCACCCTCGGTGTCGGACTGAGAGGCAAGGATGGGTTGTTGAGAGTGAAATGTGCAGTTTGTGGTGAATGTTCTAGAGAAGATATAAAAAGGAATAAGAAACAATGACGAGCATTATTGCAGTTCCTTGTAACTCGTACGTCTTTCTGAAACATCTGTTGCACTCGAAGCTAGGACCTTCCGGCATTGGTCGAAGCGAAATTCCATTAGTTCCTCAAGAGATGAAGGACTCACTTCCCGAAGAAGATGCACTTGATGGCTAGGGTGCCTCCTCTGAGGCCTGCCTGCTGCGTCGGTGAGTGCCATGCTATCTCGGGCTTGTGCAGGATGTTCCTGGCTGGAAGGGTGTGTGTGCAAGTGGTTGAGTAGGTTCGGGTATGATGGCATCGAGCAATAAATGTTGAATAAAATAGGATTCAGTGGAGCGTAAACGTTTCCTGCAACCGTCAGATCGCAGGAAATTAAAATAATTCACAACAGGATAAATCAGATTCAAAAGATCCTCCCAAAGACAAACATGCAGACACACAAACATGCAGACACACAAACACACATGCAGACACACGAACACACATGCAGACACACGCCAAAGACGAACTTCCAGAGTTGACGAAGATCTTGGTGGGCTCCCCCTTCTTGAAGGTACGCATGACTGCGTTGTACGCCACGCAGTAGTACACCGCTCCGTTCTGCTCGTCGCCCTTCTTGACGTTCGCGATGATGAGGTTGCCTGTGGTGGAGGTGCAGTGGCAGGTGAGGTCGATTGATTGGTTTACTAATTTGAGTATTAATTACTAATTAAATTATGTATTATAAGTATTAATTAATAATTAAATCATGAATTATAAGTATTAATTAATAATTAAATTATGCATTATAAGTATATATTACTAATTTAATTATGCATTCTTTAATTAATTAATTAGTTCAACAAGACCCTCCAGACCAGACGCCACAAAGATGACCAACCTATCGGGTCGATGGATACTCGATCATCAAGGTCTACGGCTTTAAAGGGCTGGATAAAAATGAAAATAAGTTAAAATAATGATAGACATAATAATAATAATTCTTATAATAGCATATAACTTTAACGGGCTTCCAGGCCATTTAAGCAGCGAATTTTCATTGGTGCTTATGGGTTTCTAGAGGCAGAGGTCATCATTGCAGCCTCAGCCACCCCTCACTTGGATGGACGACTCGATGGCCCAGTACACGGTAGGGTTGGGGTAGCTCCTGGGAGGCAGGCAGTTCAGCTTCAGCTTCTCGCCCACCGTCAACTCCACCTCTCGCACCGCCTTCTTCGGAAACTGGTCGAGTCCTGTTCATTCGTTTGATGTCTAGAGTATCAGAAAAAGAATAAGAAAAAAGTAAGGAAAGAAAAGAAGTAATCTTGGAAAAGTTCGATTGATTATATAGCGCTCTTTGGAAACATACAAAACTCACGGGCGAGTCGAACGTTGACCTTGATGGTGGTGGCGACGCCTGCCTGGTTGGCGGCCCTGCATTGGTAGATGGCCTCGTCGAGCGGGATGGGGTTCGCGAAGATGAGCGTGCCTGAGCGCGGCTGGATCGCCACCCTGCCGTCCATGCCGCTCGGGTCGTAGTCGAGCTCGTTCCACTTCCATGTGTAGCTGGTGGTCGTGTGTGGTGGGTTAAAAGCATCATCATCATCATCATCATCATCCTCATCATCATCAGCATCATCACCATCATCATAGCTCATGAATTATAGTAATATATCAATTAAAGTAACGTTGGCTCGGGGATTCCTGAGGCGGCACAGGGCAGGGTGAAGCTCTCGCCCTCCCTGAAGGCGATGGTGTTCTGCGTGGTGAACTCGGTGGGTTGCATGGTGATGAGTGGAGGGACGATAACTGCAGGGGTTTTTGTGGGATTATTTATTTCGTTTAAAATGTATTCGAATGTGTTGAGGCGATGTGAAAGCCTTAAAGTTATATCGAGCTTTTGAAATAGCTCTAAAGTTGTAATGGAAAATGATTTGCAAAAGAATGAGCAGATTAATAGCAGTTGTACTGACAATAGGAGTGGTTGATGAATAAATAGTGCAAACAGTTGTGGTAATAGCTGTAGTAGTGGTGGTGGTATTGGCTCTAGTATTAGCTGTGGTATTGGCTGTAGTCATGGTGGTGTTGGCCGTAGTAGTAACTGTAGTATGAGTAGTGGTTGAAGTGGCTGTAGTAGTAATTGTGTAACAGCAACAGCAACGATCGTATTGTTAGGAGCAGCAGTGACGGAGGAACCTTGTCGTCCAGTGCTGGTGGGAAAGAGCCAGTTGGTGTCGTTGGCTCTGGTGGTGTTCTGAGGAAGGCAGCGGTGAGGCATCGACAGCAACAGCACCACCAAGCACATCAGCCCGTCATAAAGCATCTCTACACCCGGGTGTTGTGTGTGCAAGTTGTGTGCTTGTTAATTCAGTATGATCTTGTAACGGCTGATCTAAAAAATGAATATTTCTTATAATTGTTTTGGCAAAACTGTGTTGATGGTTGCTTATTTATATAGAAGGTAATTGGTTGTAGCCATTATCAAGTTTGAGTCAAACTTCAGGTGTTTTTGTAATTTGCACCTGAAACTTAACCTGCCAACGAAGCGCTTTATTTTGTTTTATTTTAAAATTCCTAGAAAAAAATATTTAAGAAAGAGAAAAAAATCTAATTTAATAAACTTACTACTCCAACTCACCTCCCTCTGGGATTTTGAATTGCTAACCAGTTCAGGTTTGCGACACTTCTCCACCACTTCAATAAGATTCGTTTCTTACTAATAATTATTTATATTTATTCTTGTTCTCATGAATCGATTGACGATTTGCGGTTATACAACTCTATAATCAAAAACCAGGAAGATAAAATAAAAAGAAGTTACGATTTCGAGAATTTCAAACGTCTAAATTCATCATGCCACGGCGATAAGACCATACTTCTGAAGGTTATAATATCCAACATTTAAATGGCAGACAACAAGTTCGCAGCATTCACCATTCGTCAGTGACCAGCATCGTCAACCTCCCCTCAGCACCTCATGCAGTTACGCATCACACCAGCAATAACCCCGCAAAACTAAAAACTAAATTTTCCACGTACCCATCCATCAGCATCTCATCCATACACCAGCCCATCCACACACCAGCCCATCATCCTCTTCACTACACACCGAAACACACACACACAAACACACTCCCTCGAACCCTCGCACACACCAATATTAAACGACAAAACGACTCGCTCATGAGATTGCTGAAGCGATGACTTGCGAGACGTTGGCGTCAGTGCTTCTGACCGTCATCTGCATCGTCACGCCGTCTGCCAGCACCAACTTCGCCCTCACCATCACGTCATGCCCCCCCCTGAAGACTCCCGCCAGCAGGAGTGTGTGAGAGTTCTTGCCTTCCTGAGCCTTGTCCGACCTCTCGCAAGCCTGCAGTCCCACGAAGGAGACGATGCTCTTGATCGCCTCTGTGGCAGGAGGTTGCAGTGTGCCTTGTTGTATTGCACGTACGCACGCACGCACGCACACACACACACACACACACACACGCACAAACACACACACACACACTCACACACACACACACACACACACACACACACACACACACACACACACACACACACACACACACACACACACACACACACACACACACACACACACACTCACACACACACACACACACACGCACACACCATCAAGGGTCTTGATGGAAGAGAGGACGTAGGTGTCTTCTAGTTCGTTTCCCTCTCCAATCTCCTCCCACGCAGCTGCGAAGTTCGGCTTGATGACCTTTTGCGTGTGGTCTGCAATGCTCAACTCCACCTCCTCCAGCTGTGGTGATGATGATGATGATGATGATGATAGTGGTGGTGATGATGATAGTGGTGGTAATAATGATGACGATGGTGTTGATAGTAGTGGTGTCAATTTGCTGTTTCACCAGTCCTAAAAGATCTCTATCTAAGAAAATACTATCCATCTATCCATCCATGCACCACACCCATGCACACAAGCACACCCATGCACACAAGCAAACCCATGCACACCGATGCACACGCGCACACCGACGCACCCATGCACACCGATGCACACACGCACACAAGCACCCCCTCCCACTGACGCACACAAGCACACCCATGCACACCCTCCCACTGACGCACACAAGCACACCCATGCACACCCTCCCACTGACGCACACAAGCACACCCATGCACACACTCCCACTGACGCACACAAGCACACCCATGCACACACTCCCACTGACGCACACAAGCACACCCATGCACACACTCCCACTGACGCACACAAGCACACCCATGCACACCCTGCCACTGACGCACACAAGCACACCCATGCACACACTCCCACTGACGCACACAAGCACACCCATGCACACACTCCCACTGACGCACACAAGCACACCCATGCACCCCCTCCCACTGACGCACACACGCACACCCATGCACCCCCTCCCACTGACGCACACACGCACACCCATGCACCCCCTCCCACTGACGCACACAAGCACACCCATGCACACACTCCCACTGACGCACACAAGCACACCCATGCACCCCCTCCCACTGACGCACACACGCACACCCATGCACCCCCTCCCACTGACGGCATACTCGTCCTTGTAGCCCTGTTCGTCAGACTCTCCTGTGGCAGGGTCGCAGTCCTTCACCAGGAACTTCAAGACGCAAGTGAACGTCGCCGTCACTGTCGTGGTGATGATGATGATGCTGATGAGGGTAGTGATGATGATGATGCATAAAAAATGTAAAAAGCTAACTTTATAGAACTTATTAAAACAGTTTTAACACACTTATCACACACAGTTACAGTCCAAAAATAAGCCATTCCTGAAAGACCACTTGAACCGTCTTAACCAACCCAACCACCCTTCCCTCCACCCCTCAGCAACCTATGGTGGGGTCGTCAGGCAGCTGCACGAGGGTGTAGCAACTGGCGGGCTTTCCGTAGGGCAGGAAGGGGGCTGGCACGTACCTGTGATGTTATTTTACGTAAAGATTTCACAGAAAATAAGAAAAAGGCTACTTTTTCATCCGTGAAAATTTCACTGAAGGAAACATTTTTGCGATTTGCGTGAACTTTTCAGAGAAAAGAGAATGAAGGCGTACCGGAGGACCTGGAAGCCCTCCTGACTCTCCATCTGCACCGTCACCTCCTCCAGCACCTGGTCGCTCAGTGTGTTCGTGCAGTCGAACTGTTGGTAGTGGTGGTGGTTGAAGAAGTGGTGGGTGGGTGGGTGGGTGAAGGAAGTGGATGGGTAGAAGAGAGGGTTTGAGGGAGTGAAAAAGTGGAGTGGAGGGGGAGGAAGGAAGAGTGTTGGGTAATCTATTTCTCAAATCTCACTCCACACCAAACGACTCGCAACTACAACCCCGCACTACCACAGCACACCAACACCTAAACTAACCACCATAGCCCACAACAAACTACAGCACAGCACAACACAGCAAAACACAACACAGCACAACACAGCACAACACACCACAGCACAACACAACACAGCACACCACAACACAATACAGCACAACACAACACAGCACAACACAACACAGCACAGCACAACACAGGACAACACAGCACAACACAGCACAGCTCAACACAACACAGCACAACACAGCACATCTCAACACAACACAGCACACCACAACACAATACAGCACAACACAACACAGCACAACACAGCACAACACAGCACAACACAGCACAACACAGCACAACACAGCACAACACACGCACCTGGAAGACGACGTGGTGTGCGAAGGTGTGCTTGACGCACCTGACGACGTACTCGGTCTCCGCCTCGGTCAGTTCGGCAGGCAGGTGTGAGGACTTGAAGAGGGGACCCAGGTTCGCCAGTTGAGGAATCGCTGCCAGTTGTTCTGTCACGTGGTGTGCTTGTTGTTGTAATGGAATAGCAATATAACAACAACCTATATTTAAAAGTGTGAATAAAAGATGAATAAATAAATAACAATAATACACAATTAAAAATGGAATGAATGTTTCAAAAGCATAAGGAAGAGAGACGCACCAGCATAGACATCTTGTCTCGATGCAGTCGACTTCTCAGCCATCGCCTTGATCGTCACTGCGTCTGTCGCCTTGGTGGCTGTGTGTGGTGGTTGGTGAGTAGGTGGTGTATAGTTATGATGGTAGTAGGTGTGTGGTGGTTGGTGAGTAGGTGGTGCATAGTTATGGTGGTAGTAGGTGTGTGGTGGTTGGTGAGTAGGTGGTGCATAGTTATGGTGGTAGTAGGTGTGTGGTGGTTGGTGAGTAGGTGGTGCATAGTTATGGTGGTAGTAGGTGTGTGGTGGTTGGTGAGTAGGTGGTGCATAGTTATGATGGTAGTAGGTGTGTGGTGGTTGGTGAGTAGGTGGTGTATAGTTATGGTGGTAGTAGGTGTGTGGTGGTTGGTGAGTAGGTGGTGTATAGTTATGGTGGTAGTAGGTGTGTGGTGGTTGGTGAGTAGGTGGTGCATAGTTATGGTGATAGTAGGTGTGTGGTGGTTGGTGAGTAGGTGGTGCATAGTTATGATGGTAGTAGGTGTGTGGTGGTTGGTGAGTAGGTGGTGTATAGTTATGGTGGTAGTAGGTGTGTGGTGGTTGGTGAGTAGGTGGTGTATAGTTATGGTGGTAGTAGGTGTGT
This sequence comes from Piscicola geometra, assembly GCA_943735955.1. Lineage (NCBI taxonomy): Eukaryota > Metazoa > Annelida > Clitellata > Hirudinida > Piscicolidae > Piscicola > Piscicola geometra. The sequence goes on from OX030960.1 coordinate 9,472,748, forward strand.
GGTGGTTGGTGAGTAGGTGGTGCATAGTTATGGTGGTAGTAGGTGTGTGGTTGTAGAGGTAGTTGGGATGGTGAACGGGCAGCAGTGATTGAACGGGTAAGTGAAGTTGCTTGTTGGGCACCTGGCGACTGGTCGGGCAGGGGCTTGGTGTCGAGGGGCACGGACTTGAGGTCGAAAGGCTTGTCGGAGGGCTCCTGCGTGTAGTCCTGCAACGCCCTCTCCAAGCCCTTGATGCTCACCTGCAAGCCTGCGTGGTTGCGTGGCGAGGAATCATAGAAATGATGAAAATAAACAATAAAGAAACGAAGTAAAAAGATTTAGAATTCTTAAAGCATTGGCTGATCCTTCTGATAATCGACATCATCATCATCATCCTCATCCTCATCATCATCATCATCATGAGCATCATCATCCTCATCATCCTCATCCTCATCCTCATCATCATCATGAGCATGAGAAGAAGCACGCGACCATTGATGATGTAGGCGAGGTTGAGGCTGGCCTGCTTCTGCTTGAGGACACTCAGATGGAAGGTCGCCCTGTCCCTCACCTCGTCGTCCTGGTCGAACTGAGACCTGCGTGGTCGTCGTGGGTGGGTGGGTGGTGGTCGTCGTGGTAGGGTGGGTGGTGGTGGTGGATGTGGTGGGTGGTGGTGGATGTGGTAGGATGGGTAAGTGGTGGTGGATGTGGTAGGGTGTGTAGATAGTGGTGGTGGAGATAGTGGTGGTTTTGTTCGTTGTAGGGGTGTGGAGGGTGTTTGAAAAGTGTTTGTATTATTATTATTAATTATTAATGATTCATTCTTATCAAATGATTATCTAGAGCATCAGAGGAACCTCTCGAGGAGCACCAGTACGGAGGGCAGCAGCTGCTCGCACTGCGCTCCGAACTTGGCCAGGGCACTGATGGCGGCTGTGTGCCAGAGGTGGTGGTCGTGTCACTGAGCATCCCTTCGATCACCCTTTCCTATCCCTCTTATCCCCACACCTTCAATCCTCCATCCCCTCCTACACCCTCCCCCATTCCCTCCTACACCCTCCCCCATCCCCTCCTCACCCTCACCTCCATCCCCTCCTCACCCTCCCCCATCCCCTCCTACACCCTCCCCCATCCCCTCCTACACCCTCCTCCATCCCCTCCTACACCTTCACCTCCATCCCCTCCTACACCCTCCCCCATCCCCTCCTCACCCTCACCTCCATCCTCTCCTACACCCTCCCCCATCCCCTCCTACACCCTCCCCCATCCCCTCCTACAACCTCACCCATCCCCTCCTACACCCTCCCCCATCCCCTCCTACACCCCCCCATTTCCTCCTACGCCCTCCCCCATCCCTCCTACACCCTCCCCCATCACCCTCCTCCATCCCCTCCTCACCCTAACCTCCATCCCCCACTCACCGGCCCTGACAGCGGGGTTCTCGAGGATGACTCGGTTGTAGATGAAGCGGATGTACTTGTAGGGCTGGGGCGTCCTGGGTCCCTCCTGACCCAGCATGTAGAGGATCTTGGTGGCGAGGACGGTGTGCTCGCAGTCCTCGATGAACTCGCACAGGTGCGCCAGGCCCGCCTCCCTCGCCTCGAAGTTCTCCTCGATGATCGACACGATCGAGTCCACTATCGCCTTCTTGTACTCGAAGCCGCCCTGTGGTGGTGGTCGTGGTGGTGGTGGTGATCGTCGTCGTGGTGATGATGATGATGATGTTTGCGGCCGCCACTACAACACCGCAGCCACCAAGGCGACAGACGCACTGACGATAAAGTTTTATTTATGAACGAATTGATATTGCGCCTATATTTATTGACAAGTGACCAAATTGACATATGGACCTACTTCTTAAGTGACCGAATTGACATATGGACCTACTTCTTGAGTGACCAAATTGACATATGGACCTACTTCTTGAGTGACCGAATTGACATACAGGACCTACTTCTTGAGTGACCGAATTGACATATGGACCTACTTCTTGAGTGACCGAATTGACATACAGGACCTACTTCTTAAGTGACCGAATTGACATATGGACCTACTTCTTGAGTGACCGAATTAACATACAGGACCTACTTCTTAAGTGACCGAATTGACATATAGGACCTACTTCTTAAGTGACCAAATTGACATATAGGACTTACTTCTTAAGTGACCAAATTGACATATAGGACCTACTTCTTAAGTGACCGAATTGACATACAGGACCTACTTCTTAAGTGACCGAATTGACATATAGGACCTACTTCTTAAGTGACCAAATTGACATATGGGACCTACTTCTTAAGTGACCGAATTGACATATGGACCTACTTCTTAAGTGACCGAATTGACATACAGGACCTACTTCTTAAGTGACCGAATTGACATATAGGACCTACTTCTTGAGTGACCAAATTGACATACAGGACCTACTTCTTAAGTGACCGAATTGACATATAGGACCTACTTCTTAAGTGACCAAATTGACATATGGACCTACTTCTTAAGTGACCAAATTGACATATGGGACCTACTTCTTAAGTGACCGAATTGACATATAGGACCTACTTCTTAAGTGACCAAATTGACATATAGGACCTACTTCTTAAGTGACCGAATTGACATATAGGACCTACTTCTTGAGTGACCAAATTGACATATGGGACCTACTTCTTAAGTGACCGAATTGACATATAGGACCTACTTTATAAGTGACCAAATTGACATACAGGACCTAATTCTTAAGTGACCGAATTGACATATAGGACCTACTTCTTGAGTGACCGAATTGACATATAGGACCTACTTCTTAAGTGACCAAATTGACATATGGGACCTACTTCTTGAGTGACCGAATTGACATATGGACCTACTTCTTAAGTGACCAAATTGACATATAGGACCTACTTCTTAAGTGACCAAATTGACATATAGGACCTACTTCTTAAGTGACCGAATTGACATATAGGACCTACTTCTTAAGTGACCGAATTGACATATAGGACCTACTTCTTAAGTGACCAAATTGACATATGGGACCTACTTCTTAAGTGACCAAATTGACATATAGGACTTACTTCTTAAGTGACCGAATTGACATATAGGACCTACTTCTTAAGTGACCGAATTGACATACAGGACCTACTTCTTAAGTGACCAAATTGACATATAGGACTTACTTCTTAAGTGACCGAATTGACATATGGGACCTACTTCTTGAGTGACCAAATTGACATATAGGACTTACTTCTTAAGTGACCGAATTGACATATAGGACCTACTTCTTAAGTGACCAAATTGACATATAGGACCTACTTCTTAAGTGACCAAATTGACATATGGGACCTACTTCTTAAGTGACCAAACTGACATATGGGACCTACTTCTTGAGTGACCAAATTGACATATGGGACCTACTTCTTAAGTGACCGAATTGACATATAGGACCTACTTCTTAAGTGACCAAATTGACATATAGGACCTACTTCTTGAGTGACCAAATTGACATATAGGACCTACTTCTTAAGTGACCAAATTGACATATAGGACCTACTTCTTAAGTGACCGAATTGACATATGGGACTTACTTCTTAAGTGACCGAATTGACATATAGGACCTACTTCTTAAGTGACCAAATTGACATATAGGACCTACTTCTTGAGTGACCAAATTGACATATAGGACCTACTTCTTAAGTGACCAAATTGACATATGGACCTACTTCTTAAGTGACCAAATTGACATATAGGACTTACTTCTTAAGTGACCGAATTGACATATAGGACCTACTTCTTAAGTGACCAAATTGACATATAGGACCTACTTCTTGAGTGACCAAATTGACATATAGGACCTACTTCTTAAGTGACCAAATTGACATATGGACCTACTTCTTAAGTGACCAAATTGACATATGGACCTACTTCTTAAGTGACCAAATTGACATATGGGACCTACTTCTTAAGTGACCGAATTGACATATAGGACCTACTTCTTAAGTGACCGAATTGACATATAGGACCTACTTCTTGAGTGACCAAATTGACATATGGACCTACTTCTTAAGTGACCAAATTGACATATAGGACCTACTTCTTAAGTGACCGAATTGACATATAGGACCTACTTCTTGAGTGACCAAATTGACATATGGACCTACTTCTTAAGTGACCAAATTGACATATAGGACTTACTTCTTAAGTGACCGAATTGACATATAGGACCTACTTCTTAAGTGACCAAATTGACATATAGGACTTACTTCTTAAGTGACCGAATTGACATATAGGACCTACTTCTTAAGTGACCAAATTGACATATAGGACTTACTTCTTAAGTGACCGAATTGACATATAGGACCTACTTCTTAAGTGACCAAATTGACATATAGGACTTACTTCTTAAGTGACCGAATTGACATATAGGACCTACTTCTTAAGTGACCGAATTGACATATGGACCTACTTCTTAAGTGACCAAATTGACATATAGGACCTACTTCTTAAGTGACCGAATTGACATATGGGACCTACTTCTTAAGTGACCGAATTGACATACAGGACCTACTTCTTAAGTGACCGAATTGACATACAGGACCTACTTCTTAAGTGACCAAATTGACATATGGGACCTACTTCTTAAGTGACCAAATTGACATATGGGACCTACTTCTTAAGTGACCAAATTGACATATGGAACCTACTTCTTGAGTGACCGAATTGACATATAGGACCTACTTCTTAAGTGACCAAATTGAAATATGGGACCTACTTCTTAAGTGACCGAATTGACATATGGGACCTACTTCTTGAGTGACCGAATTGACATATAGGACCTACTTCTTAAGTGACCGAATTGACATATAGGACCTACTTCTTAAGTGACCGAATTGACATATGGGACCTACTTCTTGAGTGACCGAATTGACATATGGGACCTACTTCTTGAGTGACCGAATTGACATATAGGACCTACTTCTTAAGTGACCGAATTGACATATGGGACCTACTTCTTAAGTGACCGAATTGACATATGGGACCTACTTCTTAAGTGACCGAATTGACATATGGGACCTACTTCTTAAGTGACCGAATTGACATATGGACCTACTTCTTAAGTGACCAAATTGACATATAGGACCTACTTCTTAAGTGACCAAATTGACATATGGACCTACTTCTTAAGTGACCGAATTGACATATAGGACCTACTTCTTAAGTGACCAAACTGACATATGGGACCTACTTCTTAAGTGACCAAATTGACATATGGACCTACTTCTTAAGTGACCGAATTGACATATAGGACCTACTTCTTAAGTGACCAAATTGACATATGGACCTACTTCTTAAGTGACCGAATTGACATATAGGACTTACTTCTTAAGTGACCGAATTGACATATGGGCCTACTTCTTAAGTGACCAAATTGACATATAGGACCTACTTCTTAAGTGACCAAATTGACATATAGGACCTACTTCTTAAGTGACCGAATTGACATATAGGACTTACTTCTTAAGTGACCAAATTGACATATGGACCTACTTCTTAAGTGACCAAATTGACATATAGGACTTACTTCTTAAGTGACCAAATTGACATATAGGACCTACTTCTTAAGTGACCAAATTGACATATGGACCTACTTCTTAAGTGACCAAATTGACATATGGGACCTACTTCTTGAGTGACCAAATTGACATATGGGACCTACTTCTTAAGTGACCAAATTGACATATGGAACCTACTTCTTGAGTGACCGAATTGACATATAGGACCTACTTCTTAAGTGACCAAATTGAAATATGGGACCTACTTCTTAAGTGACCGAATTGACATATGGGACCTACTTCTTGAGTGACCGAATTGACATATAGGACCTACTTCTTAAGTGACCGAATTGACATATAGGACCTACTTCTTAAGTGACCGAATTGACATATGGGACCTACTTCTTGAATGACCGAATTGACATATAGGACCTACTTCTTAAGTGACCAAATTGACATATAGGACCTACTTCTTAAGTGACCAAATTGACATATGGACCTACTTCTTAAGTGACCGAATTGACATATAGGACCTACTTCTTAAGTGACCGAATTGACATATGGGACCTACTTCTTGAGTGACCGAATTGACATATAGGACCTACTTCTTAAGTGACCGAATTGACATATGGGACCTACTTCTTAAGTGACCGAATTGATATATGGGACCTACTTCTTAAGTGACCGAATTGACATATGGGACCTACTTCTTAAGTGACCGAATTGACATATGGACCTACTTCTTAAGTGACCAAATTGACATATAGGACCTACTTCTTAAGTGACCAAATTGACATATGGACCTACTTCTTAAGTGACCAAATTGACATATAGGACCTACTTCTTAAGTGACCAAATTGACATATGGACCTACTTCTTAAGTGACCGAATTGACATATAGGACCTACTTCTTAAGTGACCAAACTGACATATGGGACCTACTTCTTAAGTGACCAAATTGACATATGGACCTACTTCTTAAGTGACCGAATTGACATATAGGACCTACTTCTTGAGTGACCAAATTGACATATGGGACCTACTTCTTAAGTGACCAAATTGACATATGGACCTACTTCTTAAGTGACCGAATTGACATATGGGACCTACTTCTTAAGTGACCAAATTGACATATGGACCTACTTCTTAAGTGACCAAATTGACATATAGGACCTACTTCTTAAGTGACCAAATTGACATATGGACCTACTTCTTAAGTGACCAAATTGACATATAGGACCTACTTCTTAAGTGACCAAATTGACATATGGACCTACTTCTTAAGTGACCGAATTGACATATAGGACCTACTTCTTAAGTGACCAAACTGACATATGGGACCTACTTCTTAAGTGACCAAATTGACATATGGACCTACTTCTTAAGTGACCGAATTGACATATAGGACCTACTTCTTGAGTGACCGAATTGACATATAGGACCTACTTCTTAAGTGACCAAATTGACATATGGAACCTACTTCTTGAGTGACCGAATTGACATATAGGACCTACTTCTTAAGTGACCAAATTGAAATATGGGACCTACTTCTTAAGTGACCGAATTGACATATGGGACCTACTTCTTGAGTGACCGAATTGACATATAGGACCTACTTCTTAAGTGACCGAATTGACATATAGGACCTACTTCTTAAGTGACCGAATTGACATATGGGACCTACTTCTTGAGTGACCGAATTGACATATAGGACCTACTTCTTAAGTGACCAAATTGACATATAGGACCTACTTCTTAAGTGACCAAATTGACATATGGACCTACTTCTTAAGTGACCAAATTGACATATAGGACCTACTTCTTAAGTGACCAAATTGACATATGGACCTACTTCTTAAGTGACCGAATTGACATATAGGACCTACTTCTTAAGTGACCAAACTGACATATAGGACTTACTTCTTAAGTGACCGAATTGACATATAGGACCTACTTCTTAAGTGACCAAATTGACATATAGGACCTACTTCTTAAGTGACCGAATTGACATATAGGACTTACTTCTTAAGTGACCGAATTGACATATGGACCTACTTCTTAAGTGACCGAATTGACATATAGGACCTACTTCTTAAGTGACCGAATTGACATATGGGACCTACTTCTTAAGTGACCGAATTGACATATGGGACCTACTTCTTAAGTGACCAAATTGACATATAGGACCTACTTCTTAAGTGACCGAATTGACATATGGACCTACTTCTTAAGTGACCGAATTGACATATAGGACCTACTTCTTAAGTGACCGAATTGACATATGGGACCTACTTCTTAAGTGACCGAATTGACATATGGACCTACTTCTTAAGTGACCAAATTGACATATAGGACCTACTTCTTAAGTGACCAAATTGACATATGGACCTACTTCTTAAGTGACCAAATTGACATATAGGACTTACTTCTTAAGTGACCGAATTGACATATAGGACCTACTTCTTAAGTGACCGAATTGACATATGGACCTACTTCTTAAGTGACCAAATTGACATATGGACCTACTTCTTAAGTGACCGAATTGACATATAGGACCTACTTCTTAAGTGACCGAATTGACATATAGGACCTACTTCTTAAGTGACCGAATTGACATATGGGACCTACTTCTTAAGTGACCGAATTGACATATGGACCTACTTCTTAAGTGACCAAATTGACATATAGGACCTACTTCTTAAGTGACCGAATTGACATATAGGACTTACTTCTTAAGTGACCGAATTGACATATAGACCTACTTCTTAAGTGACCGAATTGACATATAGACCTACTTCTTAAGTGACCGAATTGACATATAGACCTACTTCTTGAGTGACCGAATTGACATATGGACTTACTTCTTAAGTGACCGAATTGACATATGGACCTACTTCTTAAGTGACCGAATTGACATATAGGCCTACTTCTTCACGGAGCATGCTGGAGAGGAAGCCCATGAGGAGGGCGTGCTTGCGAGGGAACTTGAGGCAGAGAGACCTGAGGGAGGTGCGTGGTGGGTGTGTCCATTGCCAAACTTACTGTCTCCATCCCTACTCTACCCACCTTCTCCATCCCCTCCCTCCTCTTCAAACTTAACCTTATCCCCTTCCCACCCTTAATCCCATTCACCCTCACCAATAACTCACCCTGTCCTCAACCCCCTGCCACCCTTAATCCCATTCACCCTCACCAATAACTCACCCTGTCCTCAACCCCCTGCCACCACACACCTGATGGCCTGCACGACGACCACCTTGAACTCGTCAGGAATCTCGGACATGAAGGAGGTGATCTGCTTCATCAGCCGGTCCACGCTGCCCTCGTTGCCGATCTGTTGCCATTAGTTTTATCATTATTATCGTTATTATTACTATTAGTTATAAATATTATTAGTTATAATTATTATTTTTATTATTATTATTAGTTATAATTATTATTTTTATTATTATTACATAGAGAAATAAGATGGTTATAAAAAGGAGGCAAATGAGAGGGTGGTATTCAGAGGCAGCAGCACCTTGAGGAGGGTGGTGATGGCGAGGGTGGCGATGGAGCGGTTGCTGTCCGTGATGAGGTTCTCCAACTCAACGTTGCAGGCCGTCACTGCCGCTGGATGTCTCATCGCCACCTTCAAGAAATATTCTATTACTACTACTACTACTACTACTACTACTACTACTACTACTACTACTACTACTACTACTACTACTACTACTACTACTACTACTACTACTAATACTACTACTACTACTACTACTACTACTACTACTACTACTACTACTACTACTACCACAAACAACTTCCATCACTACTACCAACTCAACTACAACTACAACAACAACAACCACAACGCCACCAGGCACCAGGCACCTTGTTGAGCGTTCTGACTGCGGCGAAGCGATGCGACGGCTTGGAGGAGCCGCAGAAGAGCTGCAGCACCGAGATGGCTGGCGCGAGTTCCTTCGAGGTGGTGCAGTCGAGGTTGACGATGGCGTGCGCCGCCTCGTAGATCACCATCTCGCTCTTGTGCCGCAGACACGACTCGATGAACTCGTACATGGGCCCTTCGCAACTGTTGTGGCGAGGTTTGTGGTGATTGTGGTGGTGAATGAGGGGTATTAGGGGTGGTTGGTGACGGTGGTGAGTGAGGGGATATTAGGGGTGGTTGGTGACGGTGGTGAGTGAGGGGGTATTAGGGGTGGTTGGTAACGGTGGTGAGTGAGGGGGTTGTAGGGGTGGTTGGTGACGGTGGTGAGTGAGGGGGTTGTAGGGGTGGTTGGTGACGGTGGTGAGAGGTTTGTGGTGCTTGCAGTGGCGTGAGTATTCATCAGCTCCACCTACCCAGCCCCCTCCTGCTCCAACAACTTGCTCGCAATCCTAATCTGATTATAATAATAATATTAATGTTTTTATTATAACTATATTATTAATATTATAAGAATAAAACAATGATAAGGTCAATAAATTACAAACGAATGCCTAATGATAAAGTAATGGAGCACTCACCAGATGGCAGTGCGCGTAGGGAGACTTGAGCGTGTGCCTGGTGAACTTGGAGAGCATCTTGTTCACTGCCAGTCTGTCGTTCTTCCTGATGTGGTACAGCAGGCCCAGTGCGTGGTACTGTGGGTGTGTTCGTAAGATACTGTGGAACGGTGTGTGTGTGTGTGTGTGTGTGTGTGTGTGTGTGTGTGTGTATGTGTGTGTGTGTGGTACTGTGGATGTGTGGTAAATGTGGGAGGGTGTGTGGTACTGTGGGAGGGTGTATGTGTGTGGTAATGTGGATGGGTGAGTGGATGAGGTGTGTTTCCCTCTCTTATTTGCCCCTCCCAGCAAGAGGCTTAGTGTGAATGTCTGAAATTCTCATTTCTTTCCTTTTCTCTGAGCCAAACTCTCTCCTCCCTCTCCCTCCCACCTGCCTCAACACCCCCCCCCTAGCACACACCTGCACCATGATGTTGTCAGAGTGGGCAGCCTCTTGCGCCTCATTCACCCACCTCTTCACCACCTCAGTGTTCTGCCTCGCCAAGTGCTGTCATCGAGGTGGTGGTGGTGGTGGAGGTGGTTGTATGTGGTGGATAGGTGGGTGGATGAGGGTGAGGTGGTAGATAGGTGGGTGGATGAGGGTGGGTTGTTGTGGTTAGGCTAGAGGCTATGATGCATGGGTGCTGTTGTGGATAAACGGATGTATGTGTATTTGTGAAGGACCACACACACACACACACACACACACACACACACACACACACACACACACACACACACACACAAACACACACACACACACACACACACACACACACACACACACACACACACACACACACACACACACACACACACACACACACACACACACACACACACACACACACACACACAAACACACGGACCAATGAGGAGGTGAGGGCAGCACTCGAGACACTCGGGTCCTTGTCGACGATCGCCTGCTTCATGTACCTCTCGATGCTCTGTAGCATGCTGCCCTGTGGTCGTCATCATCATCATCATCATCTTCATCTTCATCCTCATCATAATCATCATCATAATCATCATCACCATCATCTTCATCCTCATCATCATCAGCACACTCACATCAGTGATCTTGCACAGTGCTCTGATCGCAGGAGCTCTGAACTGGTCCTCCTGTGGTGAGTGCATGCCATTATGCTTCATCACTTAAGTCATTATCGCTCGAGCCATTTGATGTCTTATCACCACCACAATCATCATCACAACCATCATCACCACCACCACAACCGCCACCCCCACCACCACCACCACCATCATCATCATCACAACCATCACAACTATCATCCTCACCCTCATCACCACCACCACTCACCTTCCCCGTCATGTCCTTGGTGAGGGAGCTGGTGACGATGATGACGTCATCCGCGATGTCGGCCATCAGTTTGATGCACAAGTACACCATACGTCTCAATGTCGTCTGTCAAGATGATGATGATTATGATGATGATGGTGGTGGCGGTAATGGTAATGATGATGGTGGTAGTGATGATGCTGTGAACAAGTCATTTTTTCAATATAATAATACAAAAGAAAAAAATTTAAACAATTATAATAATAATTCAAACATCTTTGGACTGGAAAAGCTTCGTCATGGCAAAGAATGCTTCAGTAGCTTCCAGTTTTCCCAGTTGTTCTCCCTGGTGATATTGGTGCCACAGAAATCAAAGTTTGACAAAATATAATCAGAAATCATTATTTCCGCATTTCATCTAATGTCACTATTTTTTAACAACATTTTAAATGGGCAACTGAAATATGAAAAGCACTCTTCAGATGCCGAATGGCTACCTGGTTGATGATGTACATGATCTTCGTCAAGATCAGACTGCATTTCTTGGCGTTCACTGGAGTTTCATTGAATGTCCTGGCCTAAGACGAGAACAATAAATTAATAAATATTCATAAAAGTGATAAAATAATTTGTTAAATTTTCTTTTGAGGATTTAATAAATGTTCAATCAACAGACATCATCAACTTTGAAGCTTTAAAATTATTTTAAAACTCTCATTCTAAAATTATCTTCTTATGATTCATTTTTTAATTTCTTTGTACACCCACCTCCTGTAGAACTGAACTTTTTTCAAGATTGTAAAATGGATTTCCACCAGCTGAAAAGGAAATAAAATTAGATATATATAAGAAAAAGAGAAAAAATCTAATGATGTGAATACCTTCTTCTTCTTTCTTATCTCTCTTCATTTTCAATAAATATATATTGATAAAGTACCAGAATTAAATTACTGAAAATTCTGACAAATCCAAACACGTCAGCCAGGGCAATGCATAAGAGTTCACTCTCCAAAACTATAATTATTTAATTATTTTGAAATAATTGAATAAGCGTATTTCATGCATTAAAATTAAATATACATTCAATTATATTTTATTTTGAAAAACGTTAAAGTTATTTAAATATTTATTCTATGTCGTTAACTAAGGGGAAAATATCTTTCTTTTCTGTCTAGAATACCTTGCAGTTTTTTCGCTTTCTGTGTTTTTTTCAAACTATTTAATAATAATAAGATTATTCAGACTGTAACAAGCTTCAGGAAATTTTAAAATGGATGTAAATGAAGCAAAAGATTTAACCAATGAAATAACAAAGGGGTCGGCGCTGAAGCAGATCGCTTTGGGATCCTCCATTGGACTGTCAGTACATTCATTATTCTATTTTGTTATTATTTAAAAAATAAATTTTAAAGATTAAATATCCGTTAACGTTTTGCAAAAATTAATTTCATAATCTTTAAAGCTCTGTGCTTCAAATAAATAAATATGCAATTACTATTTAGTTGTACCGGCATAGTGTTTGGCAGAATAGGACAAGTGGCAGCCTCAACAGTTGGAGGCACCCTCATTTTTGTAGCGGTAAGTTTTCAAGAAATGTGTAACTGGGTTTCAATGAATCTTCATAAAAAATTGCAATGTTCATTCGCATTAAATCATCTTTGAAACTTGTTGAAGAATCTCAATGTAACAAGAACTAAGCACCTAAGCGTCTGCTCTTTTTGCAGGTGGCGAACAACCAGGGCTGGATCAAGATCAACTGGTCAGTGGCAGACAAGGTAGTCGAGAAGGCAAAGAAGAGTGCTGATGAGTTGAGGGGCAAGAAGGCTCAGGTGCAAGCGCTTGCAGAGATTTGCTATTCATTTTTCAATTTTATGTCACCATTCTTTGCATCATCAGAGAACTGCACACACACACGCACACACACACACGCACACAAATCCATGCACAGGTGAAGTCCTTTGTGAAGAAGAATGTGTGTCTGGTGGCAGGCTTCCTTGGTGGCTTTTCCATTGGACTGGTCGTCTAGACAGGAGACAGTGCTTGTAGTTGACGATGCTCGTGTAGTGGAGGTGCTACTTACTAATAAGGCTTGTGTAGTATCTAGTACTAGGAAAGAGTACTACTGCTAATAGTATTATTTAGTACTATTATACAGCATTACTGCTAGTGTTTAGTACTACTATTATACAGCATTACTGCTAGTGTTTAGTACTACTATTATACAGCATTACTGCTAGTGTTTAGTACTACTATTATACAGCATTACTGCTAGTGTTTAGTACTACTATTAGTACTTAATTATTTCTGCTTTTATATTTAACTGTTCATGTAAGACATGTGCTTTAAAATGAATTTAAATCTAATATGCAACATACCGATGATGACGTCCAGTGTCGTGAATTAGAAATGGCAGCATAAGTGACAATGAAGATCGTTCAAGTTTTCCTCCTCAAACAATCCTGAAAGTCGCACATCTCGATCAATGGTGGCTGCTCTTCTTTGCGACCACCACTCAGTCCTCTTCCATCGCATTTGATTGAACTTCTCGTCGTCGCTTCAGTTGCCGTCTACTCACATCTTCGCAGTCTTTTCTATCTTTTTATAAATGCCTAATAAACAGTCTTGAACGGAAATCTCTTGTCTTGCATTATCTTTTCAAATATCTTATGATGCAACTTGTGAATTGTCAAAATGGTCAAAATTGTGTGCACGAAACAGAAGTGATGACTTCTTCAAAGATGCACACAAGCCTCATCAACGGTCGCTAGAGAACAAAAGTTAGAAGGACGCATGCACAAACGACGAAGTGCGATGGAGGGAAGTTGGTGCAGCTTTCAGATTCTCACTTGTGATGTCTCCATCATTCCTCCTCCGTTAAGTCGTCTGCGAGGATGGAGATGGCAGTCTTAAATGAATCATTTTAACTATATATGTTGAACTGTGATTATGTTACATAGGGATCATCATCACTACCACCTCGATAATCATTATCATCATCACCACACTCGAACCTGCGTTTAGAACATAGAAGTCGTTGTAAAGCTTGCGACACTGCTGGAGACTCGCGTCGAAGGAGGAGGAGCCGCCAAAGATCACTATCATGCCTCCCACCACGCCCCCCACCATCAAGCCCCTCCCTTCGTACTTGTGGGCCACCTCAGGCTGCGACCACTGCATCTCCTCTGTGTGGTTCGATGGAGAGTTGTGTTGTAGTGGCGCCACCCGTGAATATTTCAAGACTCTTTCTAACAATTTAGACGCTTTTAACTTCGAAATGTTAATTTGAAATTTCATAAAAGTTATAAAAGTAACAAAGATGGCTGGGAAATTCTGAAACGATAGATAAAGTAGTTGCCGAACGAACCAAGGTCGAGCACGTTGGTGTCTGCGAAATGATCGTCATCAGCACCCCTGCCGCCACACACCACCATCCTTCTGCCCACCCCCACTGAGCAGTGGAAGGACCTTGGGGCTGGTGGCATGCCCTTGACTTGAAGGTCACTCCTCCACTTGCCCTTGTCTGAAGTTGCATGCTAATTTAACGAACAGACATGACACACACACACACACACACACACACACACACACACACACACACACACACACACACACACAAACACACACACACAGACAGACACATACACACACACACACCAATATCGAAGATGTGAAGATCATTCAGCCTACCAGCCTTGTCTCTCCCTCCAAACATCACCAGCACACCTGTCCCACCCCCAGGCAGTGAAGCCCCATCCCCTGCAGATACAGCACCATGTGGCAGCATGGTGGAGGAAGGAGGCGGTGAGATGGAGGGAGGAGTGATGGAGGGGAAGAGGGTGAGGCCCTCAACAGCAACCATGGATGCAGCCGCTCGTCTGGAGGGGGCCTTCTCCAGGTGGGTGAGTTGCTTCCATTGGTTGAGAACTGCAGAGTGGTGGAGTTGAAGGATGAATAATTGTAATTGATTAATTCAGTGAACAGTTTTAATTCATTGATTCAATGAATAATTAAAATAGATTTATTAAATTAATAGTTTTAATTGACTGATTGATTCAGTGGATTCTTGTTTAGAAATACTACTCCACCACTCCACCAACTCACCAACATCATAAGCGAATAGATCGTTGAACCACCCAAATTTAACATTATCATCATCATCATCTTCCTCATCATCATCATCATCTTCATCTTTATCATCTGCATCATCTTCCATTGTGGTTAATACCTTTAAAAAATGAATGCAAAATATGATTTTCAAGTTTTGAAAATGATATAAAAAGTTTACAAAATGTATAAATCAGTGGGAAAATACGCAAAAAGCACGAAAGAAGCACCTGTTTGTGGCTGTAGGGGCCGAAGCCTCCAAAGACGAACAGTTTGTTCTTGATAACCACACTGCTCACCTTGTCCCGCGCACTCGGCACGTCGCCACTTGCATGCACCCTCGACCAACGTCTGCTTTCTTGCAAGAGCAACATTAAGTTTCAAGTTATGCAAACGAATCAATTTTAGCAACAAAACATAATTATTTTGATTAATTACTTGTCCTGTTTAACATTGAAGTTTGTAAAGAATTTATAAAGCTTACTGGGGTCGAATCGATGCAGGTCATTCAGCCAGCCCTGGGAGTGGTTCAGGCCACCAAAGAGGTACAGATCGTCTGCCACACTGACCAGGGCAGCACCACACCTTCCCACTGGCAACTCACCCGAGACTTGCAGCCTCTCACACTTCCTGGAAGCCACATCAAAAACCAAAAACTCATCCAGCTCCTCCATCTCTCCATCTTGGCCATGACACACCCCTCCGAAGATGTACAACTTGTTATGCAAAACGCATGCGCAGTGTCCTTCTCTGGCCTTCAGTTGTTGCTCAGTGTCCAATTTCTTCCAACACAACTTCATGCCATTAGTTGAAAGTTTTTCATTAACCTTTGAAGCATCGTTGACCATTCTCATTAATTTACAGTTTTCTTTGCAATCCTGGAAAATTATTTCCCGCAATTATATGCTTCACTTTTAAAAAAGGGTGTTTTGAAAATTGATTAATACTTTGTGAAATGTGAACTCACATAAATTATATGCAAATATTATATTTAAATATTACCAATTAATTTTGAAATGAAATAAAACAAAATCTAAATTGTAAATTCTTATGAATTCGTGACTAATAGGCGTAATGATTAGGATATTTCCTAATCATTATATAAATATACATATATAAGCCTGTATAATATATTCAGCTTCTAGCTAGCTCGTTTGAAGTGGTTTTGTTAGTCACAGGCAGAAACACGTTGTGTAAATTGATAATTTTAGAGTTGAAATAGTCTTCCAGATGTCTTCCAGGTCTAAAAAGTCGACATCGTCTGTCGGAAAGACGACACAGTCTGCATCTTCGACCACCTCTTCGGGCAGGCCTGCTTCTCCAACGATGATCTCGAGGATGGAGGAGAAGCATCAGCTGGCCAGCCTCAATGACCGCCTGGCCGCCTACATCGAAAGGGTGAGGAATCTCGAGTTTGAGAACGAGAAGTTGGCCAAGGTGATCGGCTCCTATGAGGAGTCGTCCACTTCGGAGACGTCGAAGATCAAGTCTTTGTACGACGTTGAGTTGGCAGACGCGAGGAGACTGCTCGACCAGATGGGCAAGGAGAAGGCGAAGGTGCAGCTGGAGTTGAACAAGGCGAGGTCAGACAACGACGACCTCAAAGCGAAGTGAGTGCTATGAAGTTGGTTGGAAGGGAAGTTTCCCCATGGATGGAGAGATGCCATCTTTATTCATGCACTCCAACAAATACCCACCAATGCACCCATCCACTCAGGTATGGGGGCAAAGACAAGGCGTTGGAGGAGGCGGAGAGGAGGACGTTGTCACTCGAGACGCAGGTGAACAGTCTGCAGGCCCGTCTGGCAGACGCAAACGCCTTCAAGAGACAGCTGGAAGACGAACTTGCCGTGAGTTGCATATGCTTTTCTGTGCCTCATTGTCAAATAGGCAATTGTCTGGTTGTTTCACGTGTGCTGAGCATATGGGCAATATAACCTGCTCATTGAGAATGCAACATTATACACCCTTAAAGTAGAATATGATGCAGTGGAGTAAACTTCTTTTAAAGTTTAAAATTTAAAACAATGGAACATCTTTGTGTGGTTGTTGATGCATTTGCACTGAGGTAATGCTGGGAAAGAATAAAGAAAAAAGAAGCTCCAAACTATTTGTATTATTATAATTATAATTTTGTTTGTTTGTTTATAGTTTAATATGCAGTATTATTTTTTGTACACTCATGTCATAGGCTATGGGGTATCAATTGATTAGCTCCATTTAATGGCTTTTACTAAGTTAATGTAATTTAATATAATACACCTAAAAATAGTTTACAATGTAGTGTTGCATTGTGTAATATAAATGCAATACAATATTATTATGGTGGTTTAATATAATACAAATGCAATACAATATTATTATGGTGGTTTAATTGTATAACTATTTAAGCTTCATCAGTCCATTCATAGCATATCTTCCTGTGACTTTATGCTAATATGCCTTTGTGAAACGCCTAATTAATTATTACATGGCCATGATGTCACTCACATGTGTGTGTGTGCATGATTGTTCAAGTGTCATATACATGTACACACTCACACACACATGCTCACATGAATACATTTACTTATCTGTCTACTCACACACATTTCATTAATTACAGACACACATACACACAAACTCATGAAGATATGCTATGGTAACTAGATCCTGCAAGCCATTTCTTCTATTTCAAGACACACACACAAAGACACACAAACGCACACACACACACACACACACACACACACACAAACACACACACACACACATAAACATACAAATACACAGACACACACACACATACACATAAATACATACACTTGGTCTGTTTACTGTCTAAATGCCACAGTTGAACTTAATGTTTAAAAAAATATTAAGTAGGCTATGAATATGCATTATTATAATTTAAATATGAAATAGTCATTAATATGCAGTAGTTTAATCAGTTCTTTCAAATATCAGTGGGTTGCAGTAGTTGAAATAGGTCATAAGTGGGTACAGCAGGCATTAATTGGTGGTGCTTTGTATTGCTGAATACCTCTCCCTCTGCCTTGATGCCTCACAGAACTTCCTTTGATTCTGCAATCTGTTCTGTATGTTCTCCACTACTACTACTACTACTACTACTACTACTACTACTACTACTACTACTACTACTACTACTACTACTACTACTACTACTACTACTACTATTACTACTACTACTACTACTACTACTACTACTACTACTACTATTACTACTACTACTACTACTACTACTACTACTACTACTACTACTACTACTACTACTACTACTACTACTATTACTACTACTACTACTACTACTACTACTACTACTACTACTACTACTACTACTATTACTACTACTACTACTACTACTAATAATAATAATAATAATAATAAAAATTCATTCCATTCTTTATAATAATATAACACATTAATTCATTCAGAGGATGAAGAAGGATCTAGAACAGATGGAGAAGCAACTGCAGGTTGTGGGGATGGATCGTTGTGAAGTGATTAGGGGTAGTAGGAGGGTGGATGAATGAGGAATGAGAGGGTGAATTAGTGGGCGGTGGGGGGGTTGATGAAGAAGGGATTAGGAATGGGTGAGGTTCGAGGAAGGGGGGGGGGGGGGGAGGAAAGGGGGGTTGATGAAGAAGGGATTAGGAATGGGTGAGGTTCGAGGGAGGAGGGGGTGGAAAGGGGGGTGGATGAAGAAGGGATTAGGAATGGGTGAGGTTCGAGGAAGGGGGGGGGGAGGAAAGGGGGGGTGTATGATGAAGGGATTAGGAATGGGTGAGGTTCGAGGAAGGGGGGGGAGGAAAGGGGGGGTTGATGAAGAAGGGATTAGGAATGGGTGAGGTTCGAGGGAGAAGGGGGGGAGGAAAGAGGGGGTGGATGGGTGAATGGGATATTGAGGAATGCATCAGCACGACACGCCCATCCAAACAACTTTTAAAACTTTCATTCCACTCACCAGGTGGCGAAGCACCAGCTGGAAGACGAGACGATCAAGCGGGTCGACCTGGAAAACAAGATTCAGAGTCTGCGTGAGCAGCTGTCCTTCCAGAAGGAAGTGCATGAGGAGGTGAGGAGGAGGGGAGGTGGCGGGTGGAGTTAGTGTGTGAGGGATGACGGGATGGGTGGAGGACAAAGAATTTTCAATAAACCATCTTTACCACTACTATATCCACTTCGACCTGCACCACGACAGGAACTGAACTGCTCAGTGACTCAGAAGAGGGGCTTCAGTCTCGAGACGAGCGACTTTGAGGCGAAGAAGGACTTTGAGAGCCAGATGGCGGAGGCGCTGAGGCAGATGAGGGACGAGAATGAACAGCACATCCTGCAGAGCAGGCAGGAGTTGGAGGAGGTCTTCCAGAAGAAGGTGGGTTCGGGAGGTGCTTTGTGGTGCATCAGTGGGTTTACTCTATTATCCCTCACTCTACCTTCACCATCTCTCCACACTCCACCCACCCTCACACCACACCACCAGATCTCAGACCTGCAGGACTCGTCGGGGCACTGGCAGGGAGAGGCTCGCAGGGCCCAGACCGAGGTGCTGCAACTCAGAGGTCGTCTCGAAGTCCTCACTGCCGACGTCGGCAAACTCAGCGCCAAGGTGCTGTCGAGTGCTTGGTGTGTGCTGTGGTTCGTTTTGGTTGGTTGGATGTATTGTGCTGTGATGGTGTTAATTTATATTATTTTGCTTATGTGGTTGTTATTTAGGAAGTCTAAGCACGACCACCACTGCGACCACTGCAAGCACCACCACCACACAGGCGGAGGGCAGTGCCTCAAGGGTGGAGTACCTGGAGCGGAAGTTGCAGGAGGAGAAGGACAGCCACGCGTCGACGCAGGCCGTCAAGGACGCTGAGATACGGAGGTTGAAGCTGCAGTTGGAGGAGCAGCTGCAGGTGCCGCTTTCAACCATTTAAATTGTTAAATTTGGTTTCTTAAAGAGTCATCATAACCGCCACACTAACACCACTCCACCTAGTGCACATGCCACCACCATGAGCCAACCACCTCCCACCACCTCAACCCCCTTCCACTTCCCCCACCTATTGCACCAACAACCACCTTCCCTCCACCACCTATTGCACCAACCACCTCCTCTCCACCTATTGCGACAGGAGTACAGGGACCTGTTTGACTTGAAGATCCAACTCGACACTGAGATCAGCGCCTACAAGAAACTCCTTGAGAGCGAGGAGAACAGGTGAGGGGAGGGGAGGGGAGGAGAACAGGTGAGGTGAGGGGAGGGGAGGAGAACAGGTGATGTGAGGGGAGGGGAGGAGAACAGGTGATGTGAGGGGAGGGGAGGAGAACAGGTGAGGGGAGGGGAGGGGAGGGGAGGAGAACAGGTGATGTGAGGGGAGGGGAGGAGAACAGGTGAGGGGAGGGGAGGGGAGGAGAACAGGTGATGTGAGGGGAGGGGAGGAGAACAGGTGATGTGAGGGGAGGCGAGGAGAACAGGTGATGTGAGGGGAGGGGAGGAGAACAGGTGATGTGAGGGGAGGGGAGGAGAACAGGTGATGTGAGGGGAGGGGAGGGGAGGTGAGGGGAGGGGAGGAGAACAGGTGATGTGAGGGGAGGGGAGGGGAGGGGAGGAGAACAGGTGATGTGAGGGGAGGCGAGGAGAACAGGTGATGTGAGGGGAGGGGAGGGGAGGAGAACAGGTGATGTGAGGGGATGGGAGGAGAACAGGTGAGGGGAGGGGAGGGGAGGAGAACAGGTGATGTGAGGGGATGGGAGGAGAACAGGGGAGGGGAGGGGAGGGGAGGGGAGGAGAACAGGTGATGTGAGGGGAGGGGAGGAGAACAGGTGATGTGAGGGGAGGGGAGGAGAACAGGTGATGTGAGGGGAGGGGAGGAGAACAGGTGATGTGAGGGGAGGGGAGGAGAACAGGTGATGTGAGGGGAGGGGAGGAGAACAGGTGATGTGAGGGGAGGGAGGAGAACAGGTGATGTGAGGGGAGGGGAGGAGAACAGGTGATGTGAGGGGAGGGGAGGAGAACAGGTGATGTGAGGGGAGGGGAGGAGAACAGGTGATGTGAGGGGAGGGGAGGAGAACAGGTGATGTGAGGGGAGGGGAGGAGAACAGGTGATGTGAGGGCAACACGGGAAATGGTGGAGGATTGGTGGAGTGGGTCGACTTTTATTACAATTGTTGATTTTGATTTTCAATTTAACACCACCATCTTTCTCTCATAGGCTCAACATCTCTGCTAGCAAGTCAGCATCATCATCATCATCGACGGTGCTGGTGGGCAGGGCGGGAAAGAAGAGACGTTTGGGGGAGGGGCTGGAGGGGGGCTTGACAGAATCATTCTCGGAGTTCTCATCCACCACCACCTCCAGGAAGGTTTGCAGCGTCCTCTGTCGTGTGTCTGCCAACATTCATTTTTGGGAATTCCTTCATCTTACCACATCACCGTGCAGACCACTGGAGGCCAGTCTGGCATGAGTACAAGAAAGGGGGTTTGAGGTGGAGATGAGGAGGAAGAGGATGGTGGTGGTGATGATGATAATGCTTCTCAAGAATGACTTGTTTTATCGACACAATTTTGGCGTATTTATAATTTTCAACGTTGTCTCACCGTCTCTTCTTAAGCAGCTGTGGTTCTTAGTTCATAGCATTGTCGTCACTGCGTGTAAGGAATTCTTCTCGGTATCGCTGCACTTTCAGGCATTTCGCTGCTTCTCTGAATTCGCATCATGCCTTCCAGCTTCATTCTTGAAAATTGAACGCAAAGTGGTCTTGAAGGCCGTGTGGCTTCACGCCATTGCATAACATTGTTTTTGATCCTATTTTTGAAAAGTTGCACAATGTATTTATAGAGTGGTCCTCACACCAAACCATATGCCCCGTATTGTTTGAAAGTTTATTATTGTTACTATTTTTAAAAATTAACTTTTTATTAGCTCAAGATTGATCAAATACCTAGCGACTCGCATTTGGTGACAACTACAATGATCTTTTTTCCCTGGTTGAAAAAATTGCGTCACAGAATAATTTTTCAATTGATCATTTTCTGAATTCTTTGTCATAAAACGTATTTACCCGCAAAAGACCATGCACAAGACGCGGCCATTTATTTATTGCACTTGTTTAGACTTGCGAAGGTCAGTCTCTTTGGTGCTCCATCGCTCTAGCATTGATGGACTCGGGCATCAAGACGTTTACAATTACAAATCCTCTCCATCATCGTCCACCATTGCAAGTAGTTCTTTAGAGTGCTTTTTTTTATAAATAAGAATTTTAGAAAAATTACGATGTTTAGTTTCCATTTTAGTTTTCTTTTTGTATTGATTGTTTCTGTTTCTTTTAATGGCCTCTGGAGCCGTTTAAGTTGTGTTTTGGCGCCATTCATCGTTGTTAACGGCTCTTCACCCATGAATAAAGTCCATCTCATGTCTCTTCCTTCGACTATTTACAAAATTATTCATCGAAAATAAGAACCCCCGTGAGCACAATGCATAATGTAGTCTGCATTCATAATTAAATAAATATAATAAATATATAATTATTTATTTATTTAACTTAAAATATAAATATTTATATACGAGAATAATAATTTAAATGCAACATAATCAATTAGTTGCAGCCTCTGAAGCAGTCTCGTCGCCAGCACAGCACCAGGCATCCGGGAGTGCCTTCCTCCTCAACAAGCACTCGAGGGAAAGAGCATTTCAAACTTTACAATCCAACTCCACATCACCACCACTACCATCATCACCACCATTACCATCATCACCATCATTACCATCATCACCGTCATCATCATCACCATCGTCATCACCATCATCATCACCGTCATCATCATCGTGATCACGTGGCAGTGATGCCTAGTGAGGGCTTTCATGCTGGCAAGGGCATGTTTGTGAGCTTGGACGGGTCTACGCCACTCGAAGGAGTCTCAAAAGCCGCTAAACGAGTTCCAATGGGAAAATGTGTGCATCATCCAGAAAGTCATAACAGATCATATATACATGTATGTGTGTGTGTGTGTGTGCGCGTGTGTGTATGTGTGCGCGCGTGTGTGTGTGTGTGCGTGTGTGTGTGTGTGTGTGTGTGTGTGTGTGTGTGAGTGCGTGTGTGTGTGTGTGTGTGTGTGCGTGTGTGTGAGCTGTATGCATGAAGAAGGCACTGGGAGGCTATATAGGGGCCTGTGAACAAGGGTCTGGAAGGTTTTGGAGTG
Source organism: Piscicola geometra (assembly GCA_943735955.1). Lineage (NCBI taxonomy): Eukaryota > Metazoa > Annelida > Clitellata > Hirudinida > Piscicolidae > Piscicola > Piscicola geometra. The sequence continues at coordinate 9,496,395 of OX030960.1, forward strand.
ATCGACTCCACAGCGTGGAATAACCAATGCAACTTGCCTAGCTCCGCTGGAGTTGTTGATGCAATACAAACTCATAAATACAAATGTTTGCTTGCTTTTTAAAAACTGACTTTTGGAAAATTGAGTTACAAAAAGAATATAGGAAATAACTGTTTGGAAGTTCACTTGCTGGAAGGTTGTGCAATTCACGTTCTGATTACCTTTTTGCATCAAGGTTTAAAAGTATTGCATGAAAGTAAACATTGAGAAACAAACATCGAAGCTATTTGAAGGGTTCCTCATCAGTACTTGCAGGATACAAGAGACTTGATCGGCTGTCAGTCAGCAGAAGTCTTCACTTGAGCCTGCCTCACCCCATCAATCAATCAATCAATCAATCAATTCCATCCGCCTGCCGCGACGAAACCTCGAAGGAAAGGGAAAGTAAGAAGAAGAGAAGAGAGAGAGAGATAGAGAAAAAAAAGAGAAAGAGACGAAGAGAGAAATGAACAAGCATCAATTACTCATAAAATGTGTTTTAAAAGAAATAAATGAAGTGCCAATAAGGGAAATAAAGAGATTACAGTACTTCAGAACGACTGGTTGGCAATGAGTAGAGTAAGATAAGAATAATAGTTGGTGGTCATCAGATCTAATTAGAAGGTATAATTAGGGGTGGTGATTTGTGGGGATCACAGGTAATTAGAAAACAAATTGGCAAGAAAGATTAGAAAATAATACTTGCAAAAAAACCAAATGTGAATGAAAAAAGATATATAAAAGTGAAATAAAAAAAAGATTAAAATAATTTGTTAAATAATCATAAAGAATTCTGTAATACAGCACATCTTAATGTATCAGTCTGCGGGCTTCTGTCAGAGCAGTTAAAATTCCTATCTGTTACTTTAAGAGAAGAATCTTTGAAATCAAATATATAAAACTATCAGCAAGTAACTGATTGTTTGAGGCATTTCCCAATTGGTGCACATGATGTATTTTTGATCTTCCCACAAGGAGACCAACTTCAAGAATTGTATATTTCTTCTTTTTTTCTTCCTTTTCAGTATATTATTTTCAAAAAGTGATTTAAAGTAGTTTAAAAGTGACCAGATCAAGAATTTGGAAAAAAATAGGAACAATTTTGGTGTCGACATTTTTGAGGGAGTATTTGTAGTTTCAAGGCGATGTTTAGGAAGTTTGAGAGAATAAGGAAGCACCTATATATTTGAGACCTCGACTTGCCAACAAAAAGCTTCTAATTACCATTTTTACACTCAAGCCTGGAACGAATAATTGATAAACGATCACAAATCCAATTATATTTTTTATAAAATAAATATATATAAAAAACTAATTTATATTTAAAGGTAAACTAATAAAGAATTAATCAAAGTAATTTATAATAAAATTAAGCGCTCGATAAATACCCGTCGAGGGCGTTCAAGACGCAAAGACAGCCTTCAAAACTGACATTCAGCTTGCGACTCTCCAGTGGAAGCTTTCATCGCCACTTCTTCTCAGCGCCACCATGTCCGACCACTTCAGAAGCGCCAAACCACGACTGCAAACGACGCTGCTCGACTGCATTTTCCTCTTCATCCTCATCCTCTCTTGCATCTCTCCAAGCCTCCAGCGCCACAGCAACCTGCAGCCAAGACATGCGCGCGACAGTGGTCCGATGGCGAACTTCGACTGCGCCAACATCTCCCTCAACACATCTAGCATGCCGGAGGAGGAGCGGAAGACCGAGGAGAAGCGCAGGAAGGCGTGTCGACGGTCGAGGTTCATGCGGGACGTCACGCTACAGGCGATCAAGGCGTCCATCCTCAGCGCCCTCAACATCAGCGACCAGAACGTCTCGATGCCCAGCTTCATCGAGCCCGACGCGAGCAGGTTCGTTGAGGCGAAGAAGATGATCGAGCAGGAGCAGAGATTCATGACCGAAGCCAGACACAAGGAAGTCTTCATCAAAGCAGGTGCCTGCTGGTTGAGTAGTTCTCGTTTGGTTGCAGCTGGTGTAGTAGTGGTTGTGTGGTTGCAGCTGGTGTAGTAGTGGTTGTGTGGTTGCAGCTGGTGTAGTAGTGGTTGTGTGGTTGCAGCTGGTGTAGTAGTGGTTGTGTGGTTGCAGCTGGTGTAGTAGTGGTTGTGTGGTTGCAGCTGGTGTAGTAGTGGTTGTGTGGTTGCAGCTAATGTAGTAGTGGTTGTGTGGTTGCAGCTAATGTAGTAGTGGTTGTGTGGTTGCAGCTGGAAAAAGTGGTTGTAGTGAGTGTGGGTGAAGTCATGGTGGTGTCTAGTGTAGTTGTGGATGATGTGATGGTAGTACATGATGTGATAATTTTTTAAAGAAATATATCGATTAAAATGAAGAAGCCTTTGATCGAATGACGAGTGGAATGAAATCTTAAAAAGCAAAAGCACTGGTGGCTACATCGAGCGAAATTCGACACATTCCACTTCAAGTTTTATAATTATTCAACTTGAAAAGCTTCAAAATTATCTTTTCTAATTCATGAAAAAACTTTAATCGACCCAGTTTAGTATTTAAAAATATAGTAGACCAATTGTCGGGTGTAAAAGTATGGTTTGGAGCTCTATAGAGTAAATCAAGGAAGAAAAACAGTGTTAAAAATATGTGAAAAGATTGAAATCACTGTTCAGGAAAAATAAAAATGTAAAAAATGAACAAGCACTCGGAAAAAGTAAAGAAATGAATAAGTGTGTAGACTAGATTCACGATACGGTCTCATTTCAGCAGTCGTCGTCCTATCTTCTCCGCATCTAATCGTTATTACTTTATTATATGAAATCATTACTACTACTACTGCTACTACTACTACTACTACTACTACTACTACTACTACTACTACTACTACTACTACTACTACTACTACTCCTACTACTACTAGTAATACTACTACTACTACTACTACTACCACTACTACTACTACTACTACTACTACTACTACTACTACTACTACTACTACTACTACTACTACTACTACTACTACTACCACCACCACCACCACCACTACTACTACTACTACTACTACTACAACAACTACTTCTACAACTACTACAACTACTACTACTACTACTACTACTACTACTATTACTACTACAACTACTACTACTACTACTACTACAACTACTACTAGGACTGCTACTCTTGCATCATCCGAATCAAGCATTCTCTTTAGTGAGCCTAGTGAGGCTTCAAAAAGGGATCAGTGTCGAGAGTAGTTGGAGGTGGCAGTGTGTTGACGTCATCAGTGTGCTGACGTCATCAGTGTGCTGACGTCATCAGTGTGTTGACGTCATCATTGTGCATACCTAATTCGTCTTCTGAATAGGAGTTATTGCGCGTTCTAATTCAAGAATTACTAGGCTGTCGCTAAAGGCTTCAGCCATCACCTCGATAAATTATCGACTTTAATGATGTAGATAATAATAATTCATACAAACAAGATATACCATACAAATATAAAATAAACAAGAATATAATACAAATAAATAGAAAAAATATAAAGATAATAACACTAGAGTCACAAAAGTGCTTTTTAATAATTCTTGTGGCAACTTTTTATCATTTTAAAACTCAACCGCACAAATAAAATCCAGCCACACCAACTGATTAACATCGCAACTACCCCCTCTTTCTATCTTCCCTCCACCAAAAAAATTCAGAATTCTCAAACCACCTCTTCTTCCACCACAACCACTCCAGATTTCTCAAACCACCTCTTCTTCCACCACAACCACTCCAGATTTCTCAAACCACCTCTTCTTCCACCACAACCACTCCAGATTTCTCAAACCATAGCGACGAAAACGACCTGAAGATGACCTTCAGGCTGCGTCGAGACGTCAACGAACGCAGCGTCACGAAGGCCTTCCTCTTCATCTACATCCGCAAGCCCAGTGACCCCGACCCGAACTACCTGACCTGGCTGCTGGTGCACCATGATGGCAGCCTCCTACTCCGCTTCCGCTACCCACTGCCCAGTCCCTCCGTCATCGACAAGTCAGTCCGTCTTGCTGCAGCCATTTGTACTTGTATTTTCGTCTATTTTTATGTATTTCTATTTGCATTTATTTATTTGATTCCTTGTTTTTTTATTATTTACTTTTATATTGTTCTATTATATGACTGATTTATACTTTTGTTTTGCATTTTTACAGCATAAATCAATAAAAGCAAATTATAAATTAAAGCATAAACTCTGCTTCTCTTTCCTGGTTGATAATGCAACTATTCCGAAACTTGCACACCAGATGGCACAAGGTCGACGTGACGCAAACACTGCAAGACTTCCTGCGGGCGAGGGAGGAGGCGCTGAAGACGTTCACCACCCTCTCCGACCCACCCCCCCTCGACCCTGACCTCGACCTCTACCGCTTCGAGGTCACCTCGATGGATCAAAATGGAGACTCGATGGTCGTCAAGCGGGCTCGCAACGAAGGAGAGAAAGTGCAGGTGGGTGCATGGGTGAGGGAGGTTCATTGGCGCGATAGTGCATTGAAGGGATTGGGGGGGGGGGAGTTTATGGGTGGAAAAGATCCATAGGGAAGTCTGAATGGCTGGAAGGGAGGCTTGAATAGGGAATTCATAGGTTCAACAAACAGACGTGTAACTTGTGATGGTTTTGAAAGTCCATTTATAAAATAAAGTAGAACTTTGCAAGCTTCAGAACGAGAGTTTATTTACAAGACAAGCGACATGCTATTGATTCTGAGGGCTTTCGGAGGCATGCACACAAAGCCTTTCTGATTGTCTGCGAGGCACGAGAGGATGCCATCGAGCAAGTACTTTGAGACCAAAATATTCAAGAATTTGATTTAACGAGATGAGATAAAAATACATGAAATAAATACTCTTGAAAGTTCACAAAGAATAAGTTAGCAGGCAGAAATTACACAATATCATATAAATACTTTATATGTAGATATGACATATGACAAAGCACATAAACTCATTTGAAATGTAAACATCGTCGGTTTTCCAAGCGCACTTCAGTCTTCTGTTGCGGGCAAAAAAGTCAATGGAGGCGAAGATTATATCCTGCGTCAATATTGTCGCAGGATAACACTAAGTCAATGAAAGCCCTGTTGAGTTTGTTGAGTTTGTTTGAGCTTCTTGATTCACAATCGTTCTTTCGCACCATCCAGTTCGTATGCTTTCTGAGTGAGTGAATGAAATTGTAAATGACACAGCGCTTAAATTAGGCGAAAAACTATTCGTTACTAACCTGGATTTAAGTTTTAATTTGAAAATCACTGCGTGCCAAAACAAGGAAAATGAATATGGCCGGGTATTCATAACAGTGCCTGGCTGGTTGGGCTTGGAGTCGGGATGAATCCAAGCGTATAACCACCATTACCACGATTCGATTTCAAACCGTTGGAACAACCACTTCCATTAATCTTCACCCCTAAACACCCACCCAGATGCCGTTTCTGAAGATCTTGATCAGAGACGCCATTGTCAGTCGACTGAGGCGTGACATGACGACGATGACGTGCGACAATCACGCAACCAGCTTCGGCTGCTGTCGCTACAGTCTGCAGGTGAACTTCGAAGAGCTGGGCATCGACTACATCCACCACCCAAAGACCTTCATGTTTTACTACTGCTCGGGCGACTGCACCTACTCGTACGACACGTACAACAAGATCACCGAAGGCTACCTCAACTCCTCGCACGCGCCTGGCATGAGGCGGTGTTGCACGCCCAAGAGGTTCAGTCCCGTCTCGATCATGTACCGCACCGTTGACAACAGAACCGAGATCGGAAAACTCAACAACTTGTTAGTTGACCAGTGTGCTTGTCGGTGAGGGTCGGCTCAGGAGTCACCCTTTCATGCCACCAATTGGTTGCCCGCTCTCTGCTGACGCTGTTTGTTCAATGGTGCAGATTTCAAAAGACCTGTTGCCATCTTCGCACCCATGTGATCATCATCCTTTCTTCAGCATCTTCAGCGTCATCTTCTTCCGCATCATCACTCCCATCGTCATCATCGCCATCATCATCCTCACTAGCTCTATCACCATCATCACTCTCATCAACCCCATTATCACCACCACTACCAAATGCTACATCTCTTGTTGAACAGCAAAGCATGCATTCATCTGATTTTATAATATTATTTCTATTGTTATTATTTATCTTTATATTTTCTATTTATTGTTCCGGTAGGCTATGTGCACCTCGGAGGCTCTGGCCTCAGTTACCTCCTGAGTCTGTTCCTGAAACCTCCATCACCTCCCGCATCAACAAATGATCTTCCCCTTCATGCCAAGTTTCGCGCTTTCTGTATTTCCCAAGTTAATCTTTTCTTTCTTTGTTTTTATATCTTTATTCTTTGTTATTCTCATTTCTTTGTTTTTATATCTTTATTCTTTGTTATTCTCATTTCT